>SNQJ01S0010018.1:57039-84952 GCA_010110895.2 Picea sitchensis | reverse complement strand
AATGCATGAGTGTTTACTTGATGATCTTGATTGTTGATAGGTTTTGTGAAACATCTTGAGAGGACCTCCTGAAAGGGAGCTAGTGTTTTCTTTCCTACACCAACTAAGTCTTATTAAGTGAAATGAAAGAGTTAGGATTTGATTGAATTTTCTTAGATTAGAGTTAGATGCCTACTCCTGCATATATTTTGCTGGCATCATCACAAGCTTACGAGCATCTTTGGTTGATAATTAAATGAAAGCAATTTAAGCAATTGAATTTCCCCAACAAGCCATCCCCTTCATTGCACCATAAATTAATTTCACTAATTAATTAATTACTCCTATTTCCCCCACCCACCTAAAAGCATTCCTAGAATCGCTCCTAGGTGTCCTCATATTCCCTTACACAAATTAATGACTTATCCCCTTACTAATTTACTAGTTGAGTTTAATTTAGAAATTTCTTAAATGCTAGATACCTTACTAAGTTAGTCTTTCTGCTTTTTCCTTATGTTCCCCTTTCTTTTTATGCTTCCCTCTTTTCCCTAGTCTCCTAATTCTTTTAAATTTCCCTCTTTCCCTTTTCAGTTAAAACTCAAAATGTCAAGTGTAGAAAATTACCTTTTTCCCCTTTTTTCTTTTTAATTAATAAATTTTTAATTAGCATATGTAACAAAACAATTATTTCCCCTTTTCCGCCCTTTTTAAAATTTTATTCCCCAAAATATTTTTCTAAATTAATTGAATTGCTTACCCCCTTCTCGTCACATTATTAATGATGATTATCATTATTATTTATTTATTTTTATTTTTATTTTTATATAAATATGTATTTATTTTTATCAAAAGTATCACTTAGACCTAGACTTTATTTTCCTAGGCTGGGCGACATTTTATTAGGGAAATTGTTTTAAATCATTCTAATCACATTATTCGCTCTAATGCCATATAGGTTTATTCATTTATTATTTAACAAAGAGACGTGCCCTTCAGGACGCACTAGGTGCTCCAAGGGTGCCACTCGCCTCATATTGTTTCTCTTGCGCGACGTGCCCTTCAGGACGCACTTCGTGCTCCAAGAGTGCCATTCTCCTCTTTCTGTCTCGATAGACATCAAAACCCCTGGAGTCAATAGTACTCTAGGTGATCTTGTGGGAGACTAAGGGCCTCTAAGGAATAATGCCCCTACCTTATTGCATGCCCTTTAGAATCATTGTGAGCGACTGTCGCAGTCTGCCCTCACGACATCGTGGGTCTTCTCCAACTAGGTAGTCATTAACCTACAGTTCGAGCCACGGTGGGAGTGCTAGTAGGCTATGGCAGGGTTGTTGTCCACACCTCTCCCTCAACATCTCTGGTAGTCATGCATGACCCCTCTACTCCACATGTGAGTTCGGTCGACAATTTATCGTCAGCCTGCATCATCAACGAATCATGTCATAAAAGAGATCCATAATCATAACATCTAATCAGAAGCACATATGTCATATATACAACAATAAAACCCAATAGTCCGCTCCCTGACGCGATCTAGAGTCCAAGGGTTTCATCGATGCTTCAACATCCTCGAGGTCCAAAATCCTTCACAATTAGGAGAATTGAGTCAATAGCACCTGTCTAAGTCAATACATCGAAATAACATATAATCACATCCATACTGCCTCATAATCATAATCAACAACCAATAGTATAATAATCTGGATAACTTACAAGAAAGTGTCCTCAAAGAATAAGTTTGCTCAGTGTGCGCAAGAGCGGGATGTTACATAACTAGAGGGGATGGAAATTCCCAATTTTTGAAATGACAGGTGAGGGCTAATAAATATAAGAACCTGGAGGAAATTATCTCAACCAGAGACCAATGAAGAAGGTGAATACAACCTAGAGAAATACCAACAAACTCACAAGAGAGAAATTTAAGGGGAGGCCGAAGAATCCTGAAATCACTACAAAAAATAGTTGACTTCCACCTAATAGCCAAGTAATCAGAATGAAGCCTAAGCAACATAAGAGCAGGTCTATCCCCAAAATCAATAGAAAAAGACTTGAACTGATTCAATAAATGACGAAATTGATGATAAAAACTTGTAGAAAGGAGAGCTTGGAACCTAGAGGTCTTGAAATTTCCCAGGAGTAGGAGGGAAAGGCCACCGATCTGAAGTTGGACGGAGCATTTTTTCCCATGAAAAATGCTTGGAATGAATTAACATGGCCATCGCATCGAAGTCTAGAAGAGCAATCCCACACATGTTGGAGTGAATGCCAAACCCAATACAATTCCCATTGAAATGTGTGAGGCCTATGAAATTTAATCCACCATAATGTCGACCTTGCACTAACATAAAAACCCACTTCATGATCATTTAAGGGATGGGTAGAAGCCTATAAATTCCAATAACCTTGATTTCACCTTTCCTTAGGCTAGTCCCCTCTTTTTCCTTTTGATCAACATTCGAGTTTAGTTCTCTTTTTATATGAAAAATGGAGTAATCTTGAAGGTATTTTAAGAGAGCTAGGGTCCTTGACATTACACTAGAGTAAAAATTACCACCTACAATATTCTTATGGAAAATTTCCTTGATTACCATCATGGAATATCCACGAATTGTTAGATTTCGAACCCCAATGGACTGGGCTAGTTTGATGCCTTTAATGAGGGCATAAGTGTTCGCCTCATTGTTTATCATTGATCCTAGACCCTAGGCATAATTGATTGTGGTATGACCTTCAAGATTACAGATTCCCCCCCCGTCCCCCACACTTTCCACCGAAGGAAATCAATATTAGTAGTGATTGATTTTATTAGTGTGCTAGACAAAAAAATAAAATGTATTGTCATTAGTGAAATCATTGCACCAAAAACCAAGTGGAAATTTAAGAATATTTTTGTAATTTGTAATTTTTTGTGACATTTTCCCCTGAAACTAAGGGTATTTAGTCAAATCATTGTTGTATGAAATTTTTAAAAATTCAATTTTTATTTTTATTTTTATTTTTTTGATCAATAATTAATATTTTATAAATTTAAAATAAAATTGAAAAATTCAAAATCTATAAACAATATTTTATAAATTTTAAAATAACACTGAAATTTTTAATTTTGAAATCTTTATTTACATGATAAATTGAAGCAAATGTGGAGCCTCGTGGAAAATAGAAAAAAATATTGGGTATTATAGAGTAGTGCCTATATGTTGTTCTTCTCCATGATCAACACATTTGGATTCGCGACATCTCTTAAGGTGGCCCCATAATCAACCACCATACTAGTGAGGAACAATCACAATTTTTATATTTTAATTTCTCAAAAACAAATTGTAAGGGCACCGACATTGGAAAAAAGTTAATGTGGATTAGTCCACTCCTCGAAATTCACTTCCCATGGACAAAGTGTATTGTTCAAGCCAATCTACCAGGTTAGAAAAGACACACAAGCAATCTTATTTGAAGCTACTAGTATGAATCATCTTGTAGTTTTATGAAAGACTTTTTTCTTCTATAGATAAACTATTTATTTTAAAATTTTCCTCGTCACATCATAAACCTCAATTTAAATGTGAATTTTCTTAAGGAAAATCCTATAGTTAAATCATAGGTCTTCCTCAACAAAATAATTGACTTACTTATTGCAAATAATTGACTTACTTATTGCAAAATAACAATAGTGGGATTATCCTGGGATGGGGTGATAGCCTAGGAAAGTGGAGCACATGGGGAGGGGGATACGAGCCATTTAGAAGCAACTTCCTCTGGGATTAAATGAGCCTAACAAGACTCGCTCATATGTAGATACCACAGTCCATTTGACATTCTTCCCTGCACGTGAGAAGATCGACCTTCAGGTGACTGAGAGTACGAGTATGATGCCGCAATCTATTCCCCACATATTGGAATTCAAAGAAGCACTAATGGCGATCAATTATGTCTGGTATTTCATGAATTTGAACTTTCTATATGTTGGCATTCTCTCCTATTCGTTTTGGTTGGAGTTATGATTTCTCTCTTGTCTTCCTTTATCTTTGGTATACATTTGTTTGTCTCCCCCCTGTTGAAATCTCTTTACCACTCTAGTCCTCAGTATGCCTCGTGAGAGGGCTCATTCCCAATGCAACTCTATTACCTGCGTGAATTTAGCTAGTGGCAGGGGTTCTGTTGATAGTGTTAGGGGTTCTGTTGATGGCAAGGTATTTTTTGATGTCTCGTCCTCGTCTCTACACCAGAATGATGATTCTTATTCGTGACACCTGAGCACTCCTTGGAGTTGTTTCATTGAATAAGATATGGATGACTTGGCGCCACCAGTTCATGTCTCCCCTCTCCCTTCACATCCCTTGGTTTCTCCCCTTGTGCATGACTTCCAAATATCACCTTATAGCTTGCTCTTCCCAGGTTTCCCTCCTTCAAATTCACCCTCTTCAGCAAGGCCCAACTCATAACACGAGGTCCACTCATGTATTCCTCCCTCGGAAGACCTGTTAAATATAAGTTTTGATATGTGAAGGGCTATAGACGACCTGGAATTTAGTCTAGAGAAGGTGCACCAATTCTTGTCATGCATTGTAGCTCATCATGTCAACATCAACTATTCGAATTGGCTCCAACCATCAGTGTGTAGGATGCAACATTAATGGGGCATCTGATTCCATTACCTCCAACAGCTCCAACATGACATATTCATGAGCAGGTTCCTCGTATTGAATAGTAGTATTGTTCTTATGGTTAATAGTTTTTTGCCTCATGGAAAAATGTTGCCAATGTTAGAATAGTTTTATGTATTATACATGTAATCAATATGCACACTCTATATTTTTCAGACTTAGATCATTTGAGGACACTATGGGGACATTTTAGATGAAAACTTAGGCAACGACAGGTTGGTTTCCTTCATAGGAAACCTTTTCAACTGTTCTATCATGGTATGTATATTTTCAGACATGTGAGGTAATACAAAATGCTTATTTAACAAAAAAAAAACAATAGTGGGATTATCTTTAGAATTATCTTACTTTAAACTTTAATAGTATGATTCTTTTAATTTTCATATTTTCTTTATAATCATTGGTTCATCGAATTATATTATAATAAAATATTGCCTAAAAAATTGTTGCCCAGGGGTTTAATTATATTGTTGTAGTTAATCCAAGGAATGAAGAATTATAGATATGCACCTTATATCAAAGGAAATGTAACAAGAGGTGTGTTGCCATAATATTTTACAACATGTTACATCATACTTCACAACATTCTTTTTAGATATATGTTGAAGTCTCTATGTAGGCTTCATCAAGTATTCATCCTCACTGTTTCCTTCAAAAGTAATGATTCCCCTTGATGTTTGATCTTTGGTATTAGAGCACGTAATTATTTCATATAAATTTGTAATGATAGATAAATGCAGATGAATAAGTTTCAATGAAGTGTGTTGGATACCCACTTCAACCAAGTCATTGTAAAAGAAGCATAACCCATTCACCCATCTAAACTTCCTTTGTGCTTCCTTTGATGACAAGAAAATATTAACAATAGCATCTCCATTGGGAATGATGAAACAATCTTTTTCCAATATATGTTTGATCATGCACTCCACAAACATACACCATGGAATTATTTTTTTACCAATGTGAATAACTTCTCTAAAGAAAGAATCATGTGCCAAGCAACACTAACAATATGTACATAGTCTAGATTAATCTCATTTGGACTCCACCACCCTTTCAAGATACATTTAACCCTTGGAAACCTTATATGTAAAGGTAATATCTACCTAAAGTTCCAAAATGGATGGTTTTGTGCACTTCAATTATGTTTCAAAGCTAATCACTCATTGATGCAGAAAAAATCTAATTTGAAAACTTTCCTTAACCATACAAAGAAATTGTGAATCCCATAATACAAAATGCGAAGATCAATACGAGGTTATCATAAGATGAGAAAGGTTTATCTAGGTCATGCAAAACAAACATCACCCATTAAATAATTATGAAGATTAATTTATGTGATGGGAACAACTATGTCAGTGTTGTGATCACTCTAATATCGATTCAACTACATGAACATGTTCCATGACCTCATGGATCATGTTGACATTTGGGAGACTTAACTCGATCTTACCCTCAAGTATCAAATCAAGCACATTATTGAATCCAAATCGAGTGAGGTTCTAAGTATAAAAGAACATGGTATGTTCACACAGGCTGAACACCTTAATAAAAATGATCACATAGAAATCAAATATCATAGCATCATGATTTATGTGGTTAAAACACTCAAAGAGGGAATTAATCTATGACACTTAGGCAATTGAATGATGAAGAAAATATTTTACAAGAACATCTCTCACTTTGATGATTAACAATTGACCCTCCATGTTGTTTAAATAGAGAACATGGGCCAACTGGGTGTTAAGACATGAATCAAGTGTTGTTGATATTGAGGATATGTTTGAATTCAATTCATGTGATTTGATAGTTTGCATTTTTGAATGAATCATGTATAGGACATGATTGTGACCATCTTGTATCATTAAATCCAAATTGAGTTAGGATTTGACTATAAAAAACATGGCATATTCACACATGCTAAACAACTTAATACAAATGCTCACACATATATCAAATATCGAGACATCAAGATTTATGTGGTTTAATCCTTCAAAGAGGGAACAATTCCATGAAACTTAGGAAATTGATTGATGAAGAAAATAATTTACAAGAACATCTCTCAATTTTATCACCTAGTCGGACATACAAGTTTTTTTGTCTGGTGGATTTTGTATTTCTAAATGATACAAATGGCACTCCGTGCTCTTTAAATAGATATCATGGAATAATTGGGTGCTAAGACATAAATCAAATGTTGTTAATATTGAGGAGATGTTTGAATTCAATTCATGTGATTTGACAATTTGAATTGTTGGATGACTCATGTGTAGGACATGATTGTGACCATCAAACTAGTAATGTACAAAAACAAGAAAAAGAAACACACTAAAAGAACACCTTAAATTTAAACTACATTAAACCAAGTTGAACTTAGTCTATCTCATATTGTCAAAATCTCCTAACACCCCCCCTTAAGAAAAAATTGTGATAGGATTGGAGGATTTAAAAGGTAAAAATTTGGGATAGCTTTTATAATTTTTCTTCTATGAAATACATCATGAAAATGTTAGAAACTTGATCATATATACATCAATACATATCTTCAAGGGTGCACCCCTAAAGTAGCTTCTAAATGAAGTGCATGCATAACTGTAAAGACCCCTAACGTTACGACTACCAGCGAAGCAGAAAGTGCAATTTTTTTTTTTTCGCACGCATAAGAGTATGATCAAAAGTAACCTTTGTACACATAAGATACCAATATTCATGTCGAATCTCATCATTATAGAAAAAAACCTTCCTAATTAAGTGGTGTTATGTTCTTTCAAGTGTCAACGCTTGTTTTCCAGTGATTGTTGCGCAAGAGTTTCTCTTGGTTTAACATACTAGTATCAAGTTGTAACTATTTATTGAACTAATATTTTAGGAATAACTTGCAATTGTACCTTTGAATCATAGTTTCCCTAAAAATATAAATCCCATTTATATCGTCTCAACTAATCATACTTATAGTAAAATATTATCATTCTTATCACGACATAGTCTCATACTTTTCAGCAATCACAACTTTTAATAAATATAACACCAAAATCATAAAGTCATCAATCAACCACCTGTAAAGATATCAATTAGAGTACTTTAAATGAAGCCCCTAAAAGGATATGCATCTCAGTTGACGTTCCAATTGTGAAATATTTTAAGATGTAAATGAGAAACCACATGATACAAGATGGCTAGTATTACTAGATATTTTGAAAGTCTTCCTAAATTGTTGTGTCCAGTTAAACCTTTTAAAGTTTAGAGTGTAAGGTATTTTGTAGTATTACCAATATTTGTACTCTTCTTAACCAGGGTAGGCACAAAAATGGTTTCATTGAATACATAGATCAAAACGTAACCAAGAATTTGATAATTGTGTTAAATATTCAAGAATCCACTACTCAATGTGTTTGAGATTTAATTGGTAGTTTTTGGGATTAAAAAAAAAAGGGTCCTTCAATATCATCTTCAAATCACCACTGCTTTTGCAAATATAATTCAATATACCCATTTTTAATATTTAATAATTGTTATGATTGTAGATGAAATTTAGAAATAGGATAACAAGTTTTAACACTATATTCAAACTATAATGTATTCAAACAAGAATAATCATTAATTTTCTATTACTATGATTACGAGAATCATTACATGGCTAACAGTAAAATCGCTAAAATTTAACAATACCTGGATATACTACAATCAATAATTCACCATCATTATGATTATTGGGCACACTGCAATCTTGAATTCACTATCATTATGATTCCTGTAAGCATTAAATGGCACACATAAAATCACTAAAAATCATTTTAATACCTGGATACCAGAGAGGTTCATGATTAGGGAATTCAACAAATAGATTGCTTAACTCTGGGAGATTGGGTTCTTTTCATGGACCAGCTGCAAGATATCGACACTGTCTGTCTGAGATCCAAAATCTTAGGATAACTATGCATCAATACTTGCTGCCAATTACTCATACTCAGAGAGACTCATACATCAAAAGTGTTACGCAACAGTCATTTAAAAAGTCTAAATAAAAGAGAATACACAACCAATACTTTAAATAAGATTTAGAATACACAACAATGGTTTAAATAAAACAGAATATGCAACAAAAGTTTAATGGACAACTCTTCAAGAATATTGAAACACTAGGCAAGGAGTAAGCTACTGTAGAAAAAAAAAAGACACAAGTCAGAAGCATGAAATGCAGGTATACAGTATAGTTCAGAATGCAGAATAAAAGGAATTGGAATGCGGTCTAGGGTGGCCAACAACAGAGTAAATTTCGTCATCCCGAGTAATAAATCGCAGAGTTAAATGGAAGACCAGATATATATACAAAAAAACATATAGTAAATTCGCCAGGAAAGCATAAAACACAGACTTAAATTATTTTCAAAAAGGTTCTTGAAAACGCAGAGTTACTTTGCCATGAATACATAAACGCATGGATCAACGTAGAGAGTCACAAGCGGTTCGCTGTGGGAAGGAAAAAACAATCACAGAGGTAATCAATCGCAACAAGGTGCAAGACAATCACTCAACCTGGAACAATCAATAGGGGTAGACGGCTGGGCAAAAAATCCTTCCCTCACCATCCATGCACAGAAAAGCAGGGCATTAGAATCTACAGGTCTCTATGCACCGAAGTGATGACCATCGATTCAGCTCCTGGCCGACTAATTAGGCCTGGACTGATGAACTAGGGATGAGGACGAAATAAAAGAACAACTCTTCAAAACAAATCAATACAACCAATAGGATAGTCACAACATTCAGGGATCGAATGCCAAGGGAATCAAGTCAAGTAGCAAGCTTAAGGCTATGGGGACATTAAGTTCTTAATTAAAATGCTAATTCCAACACCTTCTTTACACAGTTAAAAGTACATAATTGAAAGCGTAAGGTCAATAATAATATACCATGCAGAATAAAAGCAAGTGTACCGTATCCCAAGTCATCTGCTCCAACTCATTGTCCTATGCACTCCGTGCAGCTCCCGCTTGTCGACCGATGAGACTTCATCGGTACCTCCTAGCCAATGCTAGGGGTAATCTTCTTCCCCCTTCACCCCTTGAGCCGCAAAGGGGCCACGCACACTAAACCAGAGAACATCTAGCTCCCTGCTCGCCTCGCAAGGCCGAGCTACCACTCTTCACCGAGTTGAGTATCCCAACTCCCACAGGCTAAGTCAGTCAAGTCTAAAATTCTGCAGCATAACGTTACGCATAACAAAAGATGTCCATACTCCTCCTCCTCCTTCTTTATATAGATTTCTAAGTCATTTCTTTCCCAATTTCCCATTTAATTTACTGTTCAATAATTTAATTCAGAAAAATCCTCCCTGTACATGTGTCAGCCATCCCCTTAGTTGCACTAGAAATTAATTTCATTAATTAATTAATTACTCCTATTTCCCTCACCCACCTAAAAGAATTCCTAGAATCTCTCCTAGGTGTCCTCATATTCCCTTACACACTTTAATGACTTACCCCCATACTAATTTACTAGTTGAGTTCAATTTAGAAAGTTTTTAATGGAAAGATACCTTACTAAGTTAGTCATTCTGCTTTTTCCTTATGTTTCCCTTTCTCTTTATGTTTCCCCCTTTTTCCCTTAGTTTCCTAATTCTTTTAAATTTCCCTCTTTCCATTTTTATCTAAAACTCAAATTAGCAAGTGTAGGAAATTACACTTTTCCCCTTTTTCTTTTTAATTAGTATATGTAACAAAACAATCAATCCCCCCCTTTTCAAAATTTAATCCCCTAAAGTAATTTGATTTTAATAATTTAATCGAGTTTCTTACCTCCTTTTGTCACATGTTTAAAGATGATTATTATTATTTTTTTTTTTTTACCACAAGTATTACTTTAGACCTAGATTTTAATTTCCGAGGCTAGGTGGAATTTTAATTAGGGATAAAATTGTTTTTAAAACTTTCTCATCACATCATTCGTTCTAAGGCTATCTAGGTTTATTCTGTTATTAGTTACCAATGCGATGTTCCCTTCAGGATGCATTAGGTTCTCTAAGGGTGTCACTCACCTCATTTTGTTTCCCTTGAGTGAAGTGCCCTTCAAGATGCACTACGTGCTCCAAGGGTGCCACTCGACTCTTTCGTTTTTCTTACGCGACGTGCCCTTCAGGACGCACTACGTGCTCCAAGGGTGCCACTGGCCTCTTGAATGACTTGGTAGAATCAAAAACCCCTGGAGTCAATACTCCATCAGGTGATCTTGTGGGAGACTAAGGGCCTCTAAGGAATAAGGCCCCTGCCTTATTGCGTGCCCCTTAGAATCATCATGAACGACTGTCGCAGTCTGCCCTCACGACATCGTGGGTATTCTCGAACTAAGTAATCATTAACCTACATTTCGAGCCACGATGAGAGTGCTAGTAGGTTGTGGTAGGGATGTTGTCCAAACCTCTCCCTCAACATCTCTGGTAGTTTTGCGTGACCCCTCTACTCCACATGTGAGTCAGTTCAACAAGTTATCGTCAACCTGCATCATCAACAAATTATGTCAGAATAAAATCCATAATCATAACATCTAATCAGATGCACGTAGGTCATATATACAACAATCAAACCCCAATTTCCCACTCCCTGACTCGGTCCAGAGTCTTAGGGGTTTCATCGATGCCTATGCATCCTCGAGGTCGAAAATCCTGCACACTCAGGAGAATCGAGTCAATAGCACCTGTCTATATCCATACAACAAAACAACATGTCATCATATCCATAATGCCTCATAATCATAATCAAATGCTCAATAGTATAATAATCCGGATCACTTGGAAGCAAGTGTCCTCAAAGAATAAGTTCCCTAAGGATGTTACATACACCCCCTCTTGGTCTAAACTTCATCTCGAAGTTTCACAGTATAAAAATGCCGAAATAATGTGCATCACAGTGTCATAAGTCTATCTATCAAAAAAAAATGGAAACTGTTGGTGCATATCATATGCGTCCTCCCAGGTCGCCGAGTGGAGACTATAGTTGTCCCACTGAACCTTGACCTGATCTATTGTTCGACGTCGTAGTTGTCGAATGCGATGATCGAAGATGTCGATCGAATCAGCCATGAGATCCCCCTCATATGATAATTGCAAGTAACTCATGTCAATAACATGTGTAGGATCACTAATATAATGTCTCAAAACAGATACGTAAAAAACATCCTGCATATGCCTCAAAGCATCAGGGAAGGCTAGTCGATAGGCCATGGGCCTCTTTCTCTCTATAATCTCGAAAGGTCCCACGAATATAGGAGAAATTTTATCTCCCTTTCCAAACTTGATCGAACTCTTATGTGGTTTTACCCACAAGAAGACTTGATTGCCAACTTCATAACTACGGTAAACACGGTGCGCATCGACATAACTCTTTTGTCGATCCTGCAATTCTTTGATTCTTTGTCTTATTGTTTACATTTTCTCTTCCATTTCTTGGATCGCTTCTGGTCCCACCAAGATCCTATCCTCAAGTCAATCCCAAGTCAAAGACGTACGACATGGTCGCCCGTAAAGAATCTCGAAAGGCGCCATCTTAATGGTGCTTTGGTAATTGTTGTTATAAGCAAATTCTACCAATGGAAAAAATTCTTCCCAACTCTTTTGTTGGTCCATCATGTACATGCGCAACATGTATTCCAAGATTTGGTTTGTTTGTTCGGTCTACCCATCTGTCTCTGGGTGATATGCAATACTAAAGTTAAGTTGGGTTCCCAAGGCCTCTTAGAAACTAGTCCAAAATCGTCCGGTAAACACCGATCCTTGATCAGATATAATCCTCTTAGGCATTCCATGTAGCCTCACAATATCATTGATGAAAACTCTATCTATGTCAGGTTCCTGATACATCGTACGCACAAGAATAAAATGAGCACTCTTTGTCAGAGTGTCGACTACCACAAAAATTGAGTCGTGTCTGCTTGTCGTCAGGGAAATCCAATAATGAAATTCATCAAAATAACCTCCCATTTTGATTATGGAATAGCATGTGGCTGTAGTAATCCTCCTGGATGTCTATGTTCATCCTTTACCTGATGACATTCTAGACATTTGTCCACATAGTTAACTATGTTTGCCTTCATTCCCTTCCAGAAAAATAAGGGTTTAAGGTCTGCCCTCATCTTTGTGACTCCCGGGTGAGCCATGTATACTGCTCTGTGAGCCTCGTTTAGGATCAAACTCCTCAATGCGTTGTTCGGTGGTATGCAAATCTGATTTTTAAACCTCAATAGTCCATCGTCGTCAAATGTAAATCCTTCAAATATTGGTACCATCATTGTGTTTTATCCGATAAAATCCTTGACCTCTTTGTACTAGTCATCGTTGCATTGTAAGGTTAGAATCCTTTCACGTAGATTCGTATGAAGCGACAACACTGAAAAGATGCATGGTCTCTGACTAGACCTTCTACCACCGAAAGGTGTTCTAGACCTTCTGCTACTCCTTTCTCATTTAACGCAAGGATCGCATAAAGCTTACATCCCTTGTGCATGCTCTTCTGTAGCTGCAAGGAAGATATGAACCTCAGGGAAACTCCCTGGTTTCATCCTACAATCACGTGTCTTTGTCCCTCATCATTGACCAAGCTCAACTGTTTTATCTTATAGTTGAGTATCGCCTCATGCGATTCCAACCAGTCCATACCGATCACGACATCATAAGATCCCAAGATCATGATGTATAGGTTGGCCCTGGTGACAAACTCTCCCAGGTTAAGGATACAACCCATAACCTTTCCTACAACTTTTTTTTGTCTCCTGAAGTCATCTCTACCAAGATAAACTCATCATGTTTGACTGCCTTTACCTTAATCCTTTTTAGCACCGCACCAGAAATGAAACTCTTAGTAGCACTGGGATCTATCAAAATAATAAGGGTCTGGTCAGCGATGGTACCTGACATCTCAAGAACAATCGACCAGTGCTCTACCTGGCGGTTATTCACCACTGCATGAATCCTATGGGCCTTGCCCAAATCTCCCATGGTAGTGGGTCTGAATGTTCCATATGCTCCAGTCCTCTCCATTGGGTAGTCATGCTGGTAGTGTGGCTCCCCACATGTCCAACACCCCTTCTTCGGTCTAGTACTCCTGGTACCCGAAGTAGAAGTTGACAGCCCATCGACCTAGAATCCTGGTTTGTTTTAATGAATAGGCCTAAACTGCTGCTGCTGCGGTCAAAGTTGTTGCTGATGTTGTGGTCCCCGATAAGGTTTCCATTGCTGAGGCATTGTTTATCGAGGTGTAGTGAAATTGGATCCTCTCTGGAAGCCATGATACCCTGGCGTCTGTCTAGCTAGTGTCTGATGATTCTATGCACCAGATGACACCTGCTGTGCTGGTCTCGCTGGAGTCCTGCTCTGACCCCCGCTGATAAGCTCTTCCTCTACTATGAGGGCCTTCTATATGGAATCATGCAAGGTCTGAGGCATCAGAATCCTAACCTTTGCACGTATGCTGACATTAAGGCTGAACAAGAACCTGTTGACTTTAATTTTCTTAGTATTAATATGTGGAGCATATTGAAGAAACAACATAAAACAGGCTTCATACTTAGGCACCGTAAGGCTGCCCTGTCGTAAGGCATAGAACTCGTTGAGATGACGCTCAATGAATTCCTCTGATAGGTACCTCTCTTGGAACCATTCCTTGAACAGTTCCCATGATACGTCTTCGACGATTATGTTCAATTGTGGCAGGAGCGTCTTCCACCATAGACGAGTGCTCCCCTTCAGTTGAAAGACCACCATGCAGACCTTCATGTTGGAGGTATAGTCGTGAAGTGAAAATAACATCGCCATATTCTCCAACCATGCCTTGGTGGCTACGTTGTTCGGGGCACCAAAGAACTTGGGAAATTTGACCTTCTCGAGTTTGCGGTTAATGCTACTAGTACCAACTTGAGTGTGCGGTGGACCCTCAGGGGGTGTCGGCGCCCTGGCTTCATCTATGTCGAAATGAATGATTAGTACCTCAGACATCCACTGAAAATACCTCATCAGCCCAACCACATCACCCACCACTATCTTCTCCTGCCTGACAACCTGTTTGTCTCCCTCGGGGTTAGACCCCTCAGGCACGGATGCAACTAGAGGTGTCGTGCCTCCTCCCCTAGCACCCCGTCATCTGCCTCTACGGTGTCCTCTAACCATGATTACATGCACGAATACAAATCAATTTAATTAGAAACATTATAATCAAATATCATAACAACGAAATCCATAGTGTTCCCATGTCATGGGTTGAACCCTCCTCTGATACTATGTGTAAAAACCCCTAATGTTACGACTACCAGCGAAGCAGAAAGTGCAATTTTTTTTTGCACGCATAAGAGTATGCTCAAAAGTAACCTTTTTACACATAAGCTACCAATATTCATGTTGAATCTTATCATTAAAGAAAACAAACTTCCTAAGTAAGTGGTGTTATGTTCTTTCAAGTGTCAATGCTTGTTTTCCAGTGATTGTTGCGCAAGAGTTTCTCTTGGTTTAACATACTAGTATCAAGTTGTAGTTAGTTATTGAAATAATATTTTAGGAAGAACTTGCAATCGTACCTTTGAATCATAGTTTCCCTAAAAATATAAATCCTATTATATCTTCTCAACTAATCATACTTATAGTAAAATATTATCATTCTTATCACGACATAGTCTCATACTTTTCAGCAATCACAACTTTTAATGAATATAACACCAAAATCATAAATTCATCAATCAACCACCTATAAAGATATCAATTAGAGTACTTTAAATGAAGCCCCTAAAAGGATATGCATCTCAGTTGACGTTCCAATTGTGAATTATTTTAAGATGTAAATGAGAAACCACATGATACAAGATGGCTAGTATTACTAGATATTTTGAAAGTCTTCCTAAATTGTTGTGTCCAGTTAAACCTTTGAAAGTTTAGAGTGTAAGGTATTTTGTAGTATTACCAATATTTGTACTCTTCTTAACCGGGGTAGGCACAAACATGGTTTCATTGAATACATAGATCAAAACGTAACCAAGAATTATATAATTGTCTGAAATATTCAAGAATCCACTACTCAATGTGTTTGAGATTTAATTGGTAGTTTTTGGGATTAAAAAAAAAGGGTCCTTCAATATCATCTTCAAATCACCACTGCTTTTGCAGTTATAATTCAATATATTAGTTTTTAATATTTAATAGTTGTTATGATTGTAGATGAAATTTAGAAATAAGATAACAGGTTTTAACACTATATTCAAACTATAATGTATTCAAATGAGAATAATCATTTATTTTCTATCATTATGATTACGGGAATCATTATGATGCAGGAGCATCATCAGAAGCAAGCAAGCGCGGAGGCGAAAGATAGATGGAACACGCGCACAACATTTTTGGCACATGTTGAAAATGTTTGAAATGTTTTTGAAAGTTTGGATGCGCAGACATTAATGAAATAATTAAGGAGGTGTACTTCCATATTGTAAACAGATCTTGAGTGATCCTCTCTCATCTGTAAGGTGTAGAGGCATTTATGCATAGTTAATGAAAGTATGTAGATTTAAAGTCTAGATTAGGCAGTTTTAGGAGCTGGAGAGAAAACGACTATAGACACCCTCGTCTTTGTATCATTGTATCAATCAGAGATTGTATGAATAAGCATATTAGCATAGAGGAGAATCAGAGAGTTGTAGAGAAGAATCCATGTACATAAGTTCTGAAATTAATATATGAAGCTTTGATTCAGACTCATGGTGTTCTAATACTTTCTGTGTATACATGTTGAATGCTATGCTTATGGTTGTTTAACTCTTTCTGTTGTGCATATGCTATTATGCTATGTATGTATGATTTCATGTTAATTGTTTGAAGTCTGAGAGAGAGAGTAAGGGAATGAGTTTCAATTGTTTCTCTTCTTGAGAAAGAGTTCCTGCAAGGAGTGCAGTGAAGCATCCGTAAGGAGTGCATTGACGAGTTCATAGTTCATCTCTGAAATCTCAGGAGGGATACCGTTGTTTTCATTTTCCGAAAAAGTGAAAGTCAAGCATAAAAGCCATGTAAGGTGTGCGCAGGCTGGTTGGAAGTTCAGAACTTATCAACCAAGGAGAGGATTGAAGAAGTGTCGCAAAGGAGTATGTGTTGAAATCTCTTAGGAGATTTGAGTTTGGAAAAGGAAGCTCAGGAGGATTCGTGCCTTCAAGGTGTTCAAGAGGAGGCAGGGAAATTTGGTCACCGTGCAGAGGATAGGTTCAAAAGGAGGATCGCAAGGTCAATTTAGAACCAGAGGTCTTTGAAGAAGAAGTTTGGACGGTCGAAATTCTCCGAGGAGAATTCCCAAAATAGCGAGAACTATAGGATCTATAGGAGCTGCAAGGAAGAAAAGGGCCATTGATCTTGACTTATTGGGAGGTCATATCATTTCGACATTTTGGGGTTCGAGAGTCCGAAGTGTAAGCCAAATTCTTGGCTGATCAAACCCCCGAAACACAAATAGAAGTATTCGTGTGTGTAAAGAGCGGGGGAAGAGTATAAGTGTTTTGGAACATCGGAATTCGGAAAATCGGGGATTATGAGGGCATAAAGTGGTTCGAGAGTTCCAAACTCCCGATACCTGGAAACCCGAACAAGAAGAAGGCGACATGTGGAAGGACATGAGACTTTCTATCGAGGGTCGTGAAAGCAGAGGAGGAGAAATACCATTTCATCATTTCAGGACTTCGGAGACTGGAAGACGAAAGTGACAGAGCATTCGATCCTTATCATATCGAACTTCCAGTATGCGAAAGTCCGAAAGGATTTCAGTTAACGTAATTTTGGAATTTCGGGGTTTGGAGGTTCGAGAGCCCCGAGGACATAGTGGAAGCTCTTTCCGGTGGTTGAAATCCTGAAACCGTGAAGAGGAAGGGAGGACCGAAACATTTTCATTTCGATAATCGGAAGTCGGAAGTTTGGGACTCCAGGGGTGAAGAGAAGAGTTGCACGTCCTCGCCACTCCCAAGTTCACGAAAGTAGAAAAGCCAAAATTGACATCAGAAAAGGCCAAGTGTTAGTATTTCGGGTTTTGGAGGTCGAAGAGGTAAGGTGCTCGACCACGAGATTCACGAAATCGCGAAATCTGGTATCCCAAAAAAAAATAGGAGTTTCCTCAAGGTTTGTTGTGGGTGTTGATTTCTTGAAAGGGAAATAAAAGAGCTAATCGAGATCTCAGGGGAAGAAAAGAAAAGATCCTGTGCCGATCCAAACCTGTGGGTCTGGGGGTCTGCATCAATTGTGGTATCAGAGCACAGAAAGATTTATTTTCTTTCTGTAGCAGGGAAAAGAGGAATTTTGCAGCCATGATGCCAAGAGGAAGAGATAGGCAAATACCTGACCCACCAGAGGAAAGGGAAATTCCAAGAAGAAGAGACAGACAATTACCTGATCTGGCAAGGGAAAGAGAGATGCGTGAATTACGTGCCAGGCTTGATGCCATGGAAATAGAACAGAGGCACACAGTTGACGCTAGGGGTATCAGGAAATCTAAAAAGTGAAAATGAAGCTGGAACCGAGGAAGATGCAGTTGAAGATGCTGTGGAAGAATGCCTATTCAGGGTTGTTGGAAGGATAGGTGCCAGGGAAAAAATGAAGATTCCCATGTATGAGGGAAACCTGGATGTTGAGGAGCTTCTAGACCGGATTAGAGCTCTAGATAAATATTTTGACTATGAGGACGTCGAGGAAGACAAGAAGGTCAAACATGTTGTCACAAGACTTAAAGGACATGCAACATTATGGTGGGATGAACTGCAAGCTGATAGACGCTACAAAGGAAAGTAGAAAATCAAAAGCTGGGATATAATGGTTGCGAAGATGAAGGCAAAATTCATACCCAAGGATTATCAAATTACTCTATTTAGGAGAATGCAAAATTTGAGATAGAAATTGATGACAATGAAAGAATACACTGAAGATCTCTACAGGATAAACATCAGAGCAGGTAATCGGGAAAGTGATGATGAAAAGGTTGTCAGGTATATGAATGGTCTATGATATGACATTTAGGATGAGATGAGCATGATGACCATCCGAACGGTGGAAGATGCTTATCATATGGCTCTAAAAGCTGAAGAGAAGCTGAGTCGAAAAAAGGGTCAAGGAGGTCGAGGCATGAGTCAAGCCAGAGGCAAAACAATTGTCCAAGATAGGAATAAAAAACCTAAAGAAGAGTGGAAAAAACCTCAAACTCAATCTGAGAGAGGTGGAATCTCACAGAGAGGATAGTATGTGGATAGAAATACTTTTCCTCGAACCAGAGGAAGAGGAAGAGGCAGAGGTGGAGAAATAAAATGCTTTACCTGTGGAAAGAATGGACACAAATCCTATGAATGTCTAGATAAGAAGAAAGAAGGAGGTGAAACTCACATTGACAAAGCTCAAGGACGGAATGTTGAGGAAGAAAATGCTGAAGGTGGAAGGTCATTGATGATGAAGAAAGTTCTCTTAATGCCAGAGAAGGAGCTGGAGATCCCAGTCCAAAGGAACATACTTTTTTGGACCGCTTGCAAAACCAAAGATAGGGTATGCAAGGTCATCATGGATAGTGGTAGAACAAACAATCTTGTTTCTACAGAGATGGTGGAAAATCTGGAGCTGGAGACTATTGAACATCCAAGCCCATACAAAGTTTCGTGGCTACAAAAAGGACACTAGGTAAATGTCACTAAACAATATTTAGTTGAATTTAAAATAGGAGGATATAAGGATGAAATACTATGTGATGTCATTCCCATGGATGTTTGTCATCTATTGCTAGGTAGACCATGGCAATATGACAGGAATGTGATTCATGATGGGAGAAAGAACACATACACCCTGGAAAAAAATGGAAGAACTCACATGTTGTTGCCGATTAAGGATAAAGAAGTAAAACCAGAGGTGAGAAACAATGTACTTCTCATGAGTGGGAAGGAACTTCTGAAGGAGGTTAAGAAGAAGGAAGATACACAATTCATTGTGTTAAGGAAGCCTAGAATTGTTTTAACCAGCACAAGAGTGGATGATTTACCAGAGGAAATCCATTAGCTACTGGAAGAGTTTGTTGATATAGTAGTGGATGAACTACCTTGTTCGTTGCCACCTATCAGGAGTATAAGTCATCACATAGATCTTATACTTGGAGCTAGTTTACCAAACAAAGTAGCGTACAGATTGACACCGTAGGAGAATGAAGAGGTCAAAAGACAAGTTCAATACTTAATGGACAAGGGATTGGTTAGAGAGAGCTTGAGTCCATGGGTTGTTCCAACAGTGCTCATCCCAAAGAAAGATGGAGGTTGGAGGATGTGTACAGAATCGAGGGAAATTAACAAGATTACCATCAGATATAGATTTCCATTGCCAAGGATGGATGATTTGATGGATTTCTTAGGTGGAGAATTTTTTTTTTCAAAGATTGATTTGAAAAGTGGATATCATCAGATTCGTATGAGAGGAGGTGATGAATGGAAGACAACATTCAAGACAAATGAAGGGCTGTATGAATGGCTTGTTATGCCATTTGGCTTAACAAATGTGCCTAGTACTTTCATGAGGTTGATGAACGAAGTCTTGAAGGAGTTTATAGGAAAATTCGTCATTGTATATCTTGACGATATACTGATTTTCAGTAGAACAGAAATAGAGCACTTGAAGCATTTGGCTACAGTGATGAAAAGATTACAGCAAGAGAAGTTGTTGATAAATATGAGGAAATCATCATTCATGAAGACAGAGCTCATTTATTTGGGGTTTGTTATCTCTGAAAATAAGATGAAAATGGACCCAGATAAAGTGGAGGTGATTAAGAATTGGCCATCACCGAGGAGTATATTTGAAGTTAGAAGCTTTCATGGATTGGCTAGTTTCTACAGGAAATTTATCAGAAATTTCAGTGGAATTAGCACGCCGATGATGGATACGGTGAATAAAAGGCATAAATATTTTCACTGGACAGAAGAAGCAGAGAAAATTTTCAATTTGTTGGAAACGAAGATTACTGAACAACCAATTCTGGTGTTGCTAGATTTCAGTAAGACATTTCAGGTCAAATGTGACGCTAGTGGATTTGCAATTGGAGCGGTTTTGAGTCAAGATGATAGGCCAATTGTATACTTCAATGAGAAATTGAATGAAGCGAAAGTAAAGTACTCCACATATGAAAAATAATTTTATGCAGTCATACAAGCACCGAAGAAATGGAGGCACTATTTGGTTCCTAAAGAGTTTGTTTTGTACAGTGATAATCATGCTCTACAATTCATGACTCAACAGGAAAAGTTGAACAAAAAACATGCAAAATGGGTTGAATACATGTAGAATTTTACTTTTGTATTTAAACATATTTCTGGAACTGCTAACAAAGTTGTTGATGCTTTGAGCAGGAAATGTTTGCTGATGCAGGAATTTAGAGTCAAAACTTTGGGTTTTGATAACCTCATGGACATGTACAGAGATGATCCAGATTTCAAAGAGGCGTATGATGCATCTGAGAATCCAATTCTCAGGGACATAAGCCAATGGACCGAATATATGATCCATGATGGATTATTATTCAGGGGAAATCAATTTTTTATTCCAAAATGCTCCATGAGGGAGAATCTGCTGAAAGAAAAGCATAATGGAGGATTGGCCGGACATTTCGATCATGATAAAACATTCTCGAAATTAAATGGCTCATATTTTTGGCCAGGGATGAGGACAGATGTCAAAATATTCGTGGACAGATGCAGAATTTGTCAGCACACAAAAGGTAGAAAATAGAACACAGGGTTATATCATCCATTACCCATACCAGAGAGGCCATGGGATGCAGTGAGCATGGATTTTATATTAGGGTTGCCAAGGACACAAAGAGGATTCAATTCAATCTTTGTGGTGGTAGACAGATTTTTGAAAATGACACATTTCATACCATGTTAGAAAACCAGCGATGCAACTCACATTGCGATCCTGTTTTTCAAGGAAGTTGTCAGACTTCACGGCTTACCAAGAAGCATAGTTTCAGATCGAGACACCAAGTTCATCGGACATTTCTGGAGGACTTTATGGAAGAAGATGGGGACATGTTTGTCTTTTAGCTAAGCTTATCATCCTCAGACGGATGGACATACAAAAGTTGTGAACAGAAGCTTGGGATATTTGCTGAGAAGCCTAGTGACTGAACACCACAGTCAGTGGGATCACACTCTGCCATAGGCAGAATTTTCTTACAAAGATTCACACAACAGAAGCACAGGGAAGAGTCCATTTCAGATTGTTTATGGAATACAACCAAGGGGATTTTCTGAATTGAAAGATTCAGAACAGAATGAAACTAGAAGTGCTAGTGTAGAAGATTTTGCAGAGACAATGAAAGAACTTCATAGCCAAGTGAAGGAGCGATTGCAAAACTCGAGCCAAGAGTACAAGCACAGAGTAGATCAAGACAAGAGAGAACTTCAATTTGAAGTTGGTGATCTGATTCTTGCACACCTAAGAAAGGAAAGGTTCCCAAGGGGAACATATAACAAACTGAAAATGAAAAATATTGGACCATGCAAGGTCTTGAAGAAATTTTGGGCAAATGCATATGAGATTCAATTACCCGATGGGATCAGAATTTCACTGATATTCAACATCTCAGATTTGTACCCTTATAGAGCTGAAGAAGATAGTGAACAGACAGAGGTTTAGTGAACTAAACAAATGGTTGTAGCTGAAAAGCCACAGGTGGAAAGTATACTTGACAAGAGAGTCAACAACAGGACCAGGAGAAAAGAGTATTTTGAATACTTGATTAAATGGAAGGGACATCTAGTTGAAGATGCCAGCTGGGAGAGTGAAGCAGAAATTTAGAAACATGGAAAGACCATGCAAGATATCATGAACAGGAGTCCATGAAAATTTTCAAGTGAGAGAGTATGATGCAGGAGCATCGTCAGAAGCAAGCAAGCACGGAGGTGAAAGACAGATGGAACAAGTGCACCACATTTTTGGCACATGTTGAAAATGTTTGAAATGTTTTTGAAAGTTTGGATGCATAGATATTAATGAAATAGTTAAGGAGGCGTACTTCCATATTGTAAACAGATCTTGAGCGATCCTCTCTCATCTATAAGGTGTAGAGGAATTTATGCATAGTTAATGAAAGTAGGTAGATTTAAATTCTAGATTAGACAGTTTTAGGAGCTGGAGGGAAAACGACTATAGACACCCTCATCTTTGTATCATTGTATCAATCAGAGATTGTATGAATAAGCATATTAGCATAGAGGAGAATCAGAGAGTTGTAGAGAAGAATCCATGTACAAAAGTTCTAAAATTAATATATGAAGCTTTGATTCAGACTAATGGTGTTCTAATACTTTCTGTGTATACATGATGAATGCTATGCTTATGGTTGTTTTACTCTTTCTAGTGTGCATTTGCTATTATGCTATGTATGTATGATTTCATGTTAAGTCTTTGAAGTCTGAGAGAGAGAGTAAGGGAATGAGCTTCAATTGTTTCTCTTCTTGAGCAAGCGTTCCTGCAAGGAGTGCAGTGAAGCGTCTGCGAGGAGTGCGTTGATGGGTTTAGAGTTCATCTCTGAAAGCTCAGGAGAGATACCATTGTTTTCATTTTCCGCAGAAGTGCAAGTCAGGCATAGAAGTTGTGCAAGGTTTGCGCAGGCCGGTTGGAAGTTCAGAACTTATCAACCAAGGAGAGGATTGAAGAAGTGATGCAAAGGAGTGTGTGAAAAAATATCTTAGGAGATTTGAGTTGGAAAAGGAAGCTCAGGAGGATTCACGCCTTCAAGGTGTTCAAGAGGAGGTAGGGAACTTTGGTCACCATGCAGAGGACAAGTTCAAAAGGAGGATCACAGGGTCAATTTAGAACCAGAGGTCTTTGAAGAAGAAGTTTGGATGGTCAGAATTCTCTGAGGAAAATTCCCAAAATAGTGAGAACCGTAGGATCTACAGGAGATGCAAGGCGGATAAGGGCCGTTGATCTTGACTTATTGGGACGTTATATCATTTTGTAATTTTGGGGTTCAAGAGTCCAAAGTGTAAGCCAAATCCTTGGCTGATCAAACCCCCGAAATGTGAATAGAAGTATTCATGTGTGGAAAGAGTGGGGAAAGAATATAAGTGTTTTGAAACATTGGAATTCAAAAAATCAGGGATTATGAGGACATAAAGTGGTTCGAGAGTTCCAAACTCCCGATACCCGGAAACTCGAACAAGAAGAAGGTGACACGTGGAAGGAAAAGAGACTTTATATCGAGGATTGTGAAAGCAGAGGAAGAGAAATACCATTTCGGCCTTTTGGGACTTCGGAGACCGGAAGATGGAAGGGACAGAGCATTCGATCCTTAGCATATCGAACTTCCGGTATGCGAAAGTCTGAAAGGATTTCAGGAGACGTAATTTCGGCATTTTGGGGTTCGGAGGTTCGAGACGCCCGAGGACATAGTGGAAGCGCTTTATGGTGGTTGAAATCGCGAAACCGCGAAGAGGAAGGGAGGACCGGAACATTTTCATTTCGGTAAATCGAAAGTCAGAAGTTCGAGACTCTAGGGGTCGAGAGCGGAGTTGGACGTCCTCGCCACTCCCAAGTTCGCTAAAGCCGAAAATCCGAAATTGACATCAGAAAAAGCCAAGTGTTAGTATTTTGGGTTTCAGAGGTCGAAGAGGTAAGGCGCTCAACCACGGGATTCGCGAAATCCAGTATCCTGAAATAAAAGAGGAGTTTCCTCAAGGTTTGTTGTGGGTATTGATTTCATGAAAGGGAAATAAAAGAGCCAATCGAGCTCTCAGGGGCCGAAAAGAAAAGATCCTGTGTGGATCCCAACCTGCGGGTCTGGGGGTTTGCGTCACATTACATGGCTAACATTAAAATCGCTAAAATTTAACAATACCTAGATATACTGCAATCAATAATTCACCATCATTATGATTATTGGGCACACTGCACTCTTGAATTCGTTATGGTTATGATTACTGTAAGCATTAAATGGCACACATAAAATCGCTAAAAATCATTTTAATACCTGGATATGCTGCAATCTTAATTCACATTCGTTATGTTTACTGTAGGCATTAAATGGCACACATAAAAATCACTAGAATCATATTAATACCTGGATACGCTGCAATCTTAATTCACATTCGTTATTATTACCATAGGAATCAAATGGCACAAACAAAACTCGTTAAAAATTATATCTATACCTGGATACACGACATCGGTTACCACTTTCTCACCCCGTACATCAATTTCGGGGTCACTCTTGTTTATAGTAAATTTGCAGAGGTAAAATAAGTCGTTGTTCAAGACAAACGATCAATGCTATTCAACCACAGAGTGATCTTGAAACGCATAGATACCAGTATTGATGCAGACATATCACTATCATCTTTGGGGGATGTGCAAAAACTAAAAAAACAACGCAGACAAAGTAAGGTTGTCGTAGGGAAAAAGGATAGACCATTACGCAGAGGTGACACTCTAGAATTTCTTAATCGCCTAAAATTTTAACTGAAATCCATGGCACCCGAGAGGTTCATGATTAGGGAATTCAGAAAAAAGACTTCTTAACTCTGGGAGATCGGGTTCTTTTCATAGACCAACAGCAAGATATGGGCATTTTCTATCTGAGATCCACAACCTTAGGATAACTATGCATCAATACTTGCTGCCAATTACTCGTACTTAGAGAGACTCATACATCAAAAGCGTTATGCAACAATCATTTAAAAAGTCTAAATAAAAGAGAATATGCAACCAATACTTTAAATAAGATTTAGAATACACAACAATGGATTAAATAAAAGAGAATACGCAGAAAATTTTTAATGGACAACTCTTCATGAATACTGAAACACTAGGCAAGGAGTAAGCTACCACAGAAAACAAACCGCAAGTCAGAAGAATGAAACAGATACAATATAGTTCATAACACAGAATAAAAGGAATTGGAATGCAGTCTAGGGTGGCCAAGGGCAAAGTAAATTTGGTCATCCTAAGTAATAAATCGCAAAGTTAAATGGAAGACCAGATATATATACCAAAAAACATATAGTAAATTCGCTAGAAAAGCATAAAACGCATACATAAATTATTGCAAGGAAGGTTATTGAAAACACAAAGTTACATAACCACGAATACATCAACGCATGGATCAACGTAGATAGTCACAAGCCCTTTGCTGCGGGAAGGAAAAAAATAATCGCAGAGGTAATCAATCACAACAAGGCGCAAGACAATCACTCAACCTGGAACAATCAACAGGGGTAGATGGTTGGGCAAAATATCCTTCTCTTACCATCCACGCATAGAAAAGTAGGGCATTAGAATCTATAGGTCGCTATGCACCGAAGTGATGACCATCGATTCAGCTCCTGGCCGACTACTCAGGTGTGGACTCACGAACTAGGGATGAGGACGAAACAAAAGAACAACTCTTCACAACAAATCAATAAAACCAATAGGACAGTCAAAACATTCAGTGATCGAATGCCAAGGGAATCAAGTCAAGCAGTGAGCTTAAGGCTATGGGGAAATTAAGTTATGAATTAAAATGCTAAGTCCAACAGCTTCTTTACACAGTTAAAAGTAAAGAATTGAAAGCGTAAGGTCAATAATAATCTACCGTGCAGAATAAAAGTAAGCATACCATAGCCCAATTCGTCCGCTCTGATTCGTTGTCTCACTTGCTTCGTGCAACTTCCACTTGCCGACCGATGAAACTTCACCGACACCTCCCAACCAACGCTAGGGGTAATCTTCTTCCCCCTTTGCCCCCCAAGCCGCAAAGAGGCCATGCCCACTAAACCAGAGAATAGATAGCACCTAGCTCGCCTCGCAAGGCCGAGCTACCACTCCTCACCGAGTTGGGTATCCCAACTCCCACAAACTAAGTGAGTCAAGTATAAAATTCTACAGCGTAACATTACGCATAATAGAATATGTCCATCCTCCTCCTCCTCCTTCCTTTATATAGAGTTTCTAAGTCATTTCTTTCCCAATTTCCCATTTAATTTAATGTTCAATAATTTAATTCAGAAAATCCCTCCCCGTACATATGTCACCCATCCCGTTAGTTGCACTAGAACTTAATTTCATTAATTAATTTATTACTTGTATTTCCCTCACCCACCTAAAAGAATTCCTAGAATCACTCCCAGGTGTCCTCATATTCCCTTACACACTTTAATGACTTACCCCCTTACTAATTTACTAGTTGAGTTCAATTTAGAAAGTTTTTAATGACAAGATACCTTACTAAGTTAGTCATTCTACTTTTTCCTTATGTTTCCCTTTCTCTTTATGTTTCCCCCTTTTTCCCTTACTTTCCTAATTCTTTTAAATTTCCCTCTTTCCCTTTTTATCTAAAACTCAAATTAGCAAGTGTAGGAAATTACCCTTTACCCCTTTTTTTTTAATTAATAAATTTTTAATTAGTATATTTAAGAAAACAATCAATCCCCCTCTTTTTAAAATTTAATCCCCCAAAGTAATTTGGTTTTAATAATTTAATCGAGTTTCTTACCCCCTTTTGTCACATGTTTAAAGATGATTATTATTATTTTTATTTTTTTACCACAAGTATTACTTTAGACCTAGATTTTAATTTCCGAGGCTAGGTGACATTTTAGTTATGGATTTTTTTTTTTTTAAACTTTGTCATCACATCATTCATTCTAAGGCCATCTAGGTTTATTCTGTTATTATTTACCAATGCGACGTGCCATTCAGGATGCACTAGGTACTCCAACGGTGCCACTCACCTCATTCTATTTCCCTTGCACGACGTGCCCTTCAAGACGCACTACGTGCTCCAAGGGTGCCACTCACCTCTTCTATTTTTCTTGCACGATGCACCCTTTAGGATGCACTACGTGCTCCAAGGGTGCCACTCTCCTCTTGAATGATTTGGTAGACATAAAAAAACCCTGGAGTCAATACTTCATCAGGTGATCTTGTGGGAAACTAAGGTCCTCTAAGGAATAAGGCCCCTGCCTTATTGCACGCCCCTTAGAATCATCATGAGAAATTGTCGTAGTATGCCCTCATGACATCGTGGGTCTTCTCGAACTAGGTAATCGTTAACCTACAGTTCGGGCCATGATGGGAGTGCTAGTAGGTTATGGTAGGGTTGTTGTCCACACCTATCCCTCAACGTCTTTGGTAGTCATGCATGACCCCTCTACTCCACATGTGAGTCAGGTCGACAAGCTATCGTCAGCCTGCATCATCAACGAATCACGCCAAAAAAAAATTCATAATCATAAATTCTAATCAGATGCACATAGTG
>SNQJ01S0010018.1:16952-57029 GCA_010110895.2 Picea sitchensis | reverse complement strand
CTGCAGATCTGACGATTGTCGGCCTTTCGGGAAATTTGAATGGGATCCAACGGTCACTGGATCTCTGTCTTCCTTCTTCTCTGTAAACTCTTGTTGCGTGCGTTTTCTTCAATGCTGTTCCTCTTGAGATTTTACGTCCAAATCCCCAAGGGGTTTTATCCTTCTTATCCTGCCATCTCCACTGTTTCCATCAATGACAACAACCATCAACACGCATTCGTTGCTTGTTCAATATTTTCCAACACATAGGTCTTATATAGCACAATCAAACCTCAATTGTCCACTCCCTGACTCAGTCCGGAGTCCAAGGGGTTTCATCAATGCCTCTGCATCCTCGAGGTCCAAAATCCTGCACACTCAGGAGAATCGAGTCAATAGCACCTGTCTATATCCATACAACAAAACAACATGTAAAAAAATCCATAATGCCTCATGATCATAATCAAATGCCCAATAGTATAATAATCCAGATCAATTGCAAGCAAGTGTCCTCAAAGAATAAGTTCGCTCAGTGCATGAAAGAGATGGATGTTACATACACCCCCTCTTGGTCTAAACTCCATCTCGAAGTTTCACAGTATAAAAATGACGAAACAATGTGCATCACAGTGTCATAAGTCTATCTATCAAACAAAAATGGAAACTGTTGGTGCATATCATATGCATCCTCCCAGGTCGCCGAGTGCAGACTATAGTTGTCCCACTAGACCTTGACCTGATCTACTGTTCGAAACTATAGTTGTCGAATGCAATGATCCAAGATGTGGATTGGATTAGCTGTGACATCCCCCTCGTCTAATACCTGCAAGGAACTGATGTCAATAACATGTGTAGGATCACTAATATAATGTCTCAAAACAAGTACATGAAAAACATCATGCATATGCCTCAAAGAATCAGGCAAGGTTAGTCGATAGGCCACAGGCCCCTTTCTCTCCACAATCTCGAAAGGTCCCATGAACCTAATATAAATTTGAGATCCCTTTCCAAACTTGATCGAACTCTTATGCAGTTTTACCCACAAGAAGACTTGATCTCCAACTTCGTAACTACGGTCAACACGGTGCGCATCGGCATAACTCTTCTGTCGATCCTGCGCTTCTTTGATTCTTTGTCTTATTGTTTGCATTTTCTCTTCCATTTCTTGGATCGCTTCTGGTCCCACCAGGACCCTATCCTCAAGCCGATCCCAACTCAAAGGTGTCTGATATGGTCACCCGTAAAGAAACTCAAAAGGCACAATCTTAATGGTGCTTTGGTAACTGTTGTTATAAGTGAATTCTACCAGTGGCAAGAATTCTTCCCAACGATTTTTTTGGTCCATCATGTACATGCACAACATGTATTCCAAGATTTGGTTTGTTCGTTCGGTCTTCTTGTCAGTCTCCTAGTGATACGCAGTACTAAAGTTCAGTTGGGTTCCCAAGGCCTCTTGGAAACTAGTCTAAAATCGTCTGGTAAACACCAATCCTCGATTAGATATAATCCTCTTAGGCACACCATGCAGCCTCATAATCTCACTGATGAAAACTCTAGCTATGTCAGGTGCCTAATACATCGTACGCACAAGAATAAAATGAGCACTCTTCATCAAAGTGTCGACTACCACAAAAATCGATTCATGTCTCCTTGCTGTCAGTGGAAATTCAACAATGAAATCCATCGAAATAACCTACCATTTCGATTCTGGAATAGTGTGTGGTTTTAGTAATCCTCATGGATGTCTATGTTCAGCCTTTACTTGCTGACATTCTAGACATCTGGCCACATAGTTCACTATGTCTACCTTCATTCCCTTCCAGAAAAATAAGGGTTTAAGGTCTACCCTCATCTTCTTGACTCCCGGGTTAGCCATGTACACTGCTCTGTGAACCTCGTTTAGGATCAAACTCCTCAACTCATCTTTCGGTGGTATGCAAATCTGATTTTTAAACCTCAATAGTCCAACATTGTCAAACATAAATCCTTCAAATTTTGGTACCATCATTTTGTTTTATTCGATAAAATCCTTGACCTCTTTGTACTAGTCATCGTTGCGCTATAAGGTTAGAATCCTTTCATGTAGATTCGTCTGAAGTGACAACACCGAAACGATGCATGGTCTCCAACTCAATGCATCTTCCACTTGGTTCACTATTCCTTTTATGTAAGAAATCTTGAAATCGTACTCGCTAAGAAATTCCAACAAACGTCGTTGTCGCGCGTTCAGGTCTTTTTGCGTAAATATGTGTTGTAGTCCATAGTGGTCCATCTTTAGTTCAAATTTTCGTGCAACAAGGTAGTGTCTCCAAACCTTCAAGGCATATAAAATGGCTAACAACTCCAAATCATGCGTCACATAGTTCTCCTCATGCCTTCTCAGTTTCCTCGAGATGTAAGCGATCACTCGACCTTCTTGCATAAAGACTCTACCTAAGCCTTCCTTGGATGCATCAGTTCATACCAAGAAGTCCACGTCCATGTCAGGGACCTTTAGTATCGGTGTTGTTTTCAACAGCTCTTTGAGCCTCCAAAATGCTTCCATGCATTTCTCGGTCCAAACAAACTTCTTGTTCTTCTTCTGCAAATCCGTGATCGGATTTGTTATCTTCGAAAATCTTTCGACGAACCGTCGATAGTATCCTGCTAAACACTTGAAGCTACGCACTTCCGGGACATTTTTCGACGTAGGCCATTCCATAATAGCCTCGACCTTTGTTGGATCCATGATGATACCTTCTCCGGAGATGACATGCCCTAAGTAGTGAATCTTTGATTGGTAAAACGAGCATTTGGAAAATTTCCCATACAATTTGTGCTCTCATAGACACTGTAGTACCAAGCGCAAGTGCTTGTCATGCTCCTCCATCATCCGAGAGTAAATCAAAATATCATCAATGAATACTTGGACGAAGTTGTCCAAGTACTCGTAGAACACTCCGCTCATCAAACTCATAAATACCCTTGGGGTATTTGTCAGTCCAAACGGTTAAACAATAAACTCGTAATGACCAAACCTCATCTTAAAGGTGGTCTTAGGGATGTCATCCTCCTTGATCCATAACTGGTGATGCCTAATCACAAATCAATCTTTGAAAACACCATCTCACCCTTCATCTGATCGAACAGATCATCAAACCTTGGCAATGGATACTGATTATTGATCGTTGCCTTATTCAATTGATGGTAGTCAATGCAGAGTCTCCACGACCCATCCTTCTTTCGTATGAAAATAACCGGCACACCCCATTGTGACACACTAGGACTTATAAGTCCTAGGTCCAGCAGCTCCTTCAGTTGCATTCTCAACTTCTGTAATTTTGGGGTCGACATACGATAAGGTATTCTCGCTATTGTTTCAGTCCTCGGTTTTAGGTCTATGGTAAACTACAATTCCCTCTCTGACATTATCCCAAGTAACTCTTCCAGAAAGACGTCTGCAAACTCTCTCACCACCGGAAGGTGTTCTATACCTTCCACTACTCCTTTCTCTTTTAACGCAAGGATCACATAAATCTTACATCCCTTGTGCATGCTCTTCTGTAGCTGCAAGGAAGAGATGAATCTCAGGGAAACTCCTTGGTTTTGTCCTACAATAACGTGTCTCTATCCCTCATCATCAACCAAGATCAACCATTTCATATTACAGTTGAGTATCACCTCATGCGATTCCAACCAGTCCATACTGATCACAACGTCATAAGATCCCAAGATCGTGACGTATAGGTTGGACCTGGTGACAAAATATCTCAGGTTAAGGATACAAATCGTAAACTTTCCTCCAACCTTATGTTTGGCTCTCGAAGCCATCTATACCAAGCTAAACTCATCATGTTCAATTTCCTTTACCTTAATCCTTTTTAGTTCTGCACCAGAAATGAAACTCTCGGTAGCACCGGGACATATCAAAATACTAAGGGTCTAGTCAGCGATGGTACCTGACGTCTTGAGCACAGTCGATTGGTGCTTTGCGTGGAGGTTATTCACCATCATATGAATCCTATGGGCCTTTCCCAAATATCCCATGGTAGTGGGTCTGACTGATCTAGATGCTCTAGTCCTCTCCACTAGGCAGTCACTCTAGTAGTGTGGCTCCCCACATGTCCAACACCCTTTCTTTAGTCCAGTACTACTGGTACCTGAAGTAGAAGCCGATAGCCCACTGACCTATAATTCTGGTCTATTCTGTTGAATAGGCCTAAACTGTTGTTGTTGTGGTCGATGTTGTTGCTGATGTTGTGGTCCCCGATAAGGTGTCCATTGCTGAGGTGCTGGTCGCCGAGGTGTAGTGAAAGTGGATCCTCTCTAGAAGCCACGATACCGTGGTGTCTGTCTAGCTCGTGTCTGATGCTTCTATGCACCATATGACACCTGCCCTACTGGTCTCACTGGAGTCCTGCTCTGACCCCCGCTGATAAGTTCCTTCTCTGCTATGAGGGCCTTCTGGACAACATCATGCAAGGTATAAGGCATCATAATCCTAACCTTTGCATGTATGCTGACATTAAGTCCGAACAAGAACCTGTTGACCTTAAGTTTCCTAGTATTAATATGTGGAGCATATTGAAGAAAATCCATAAAATGGGCCTCGTACTCGAGCACTGTAAGGCCGCCCTGTTGTAAGGCCTTGAACTCGTTGAGCTGATGCTCAATGAGTTCCTCTGATAGGTTCTTCTCTCAGAACTGTTCCTCGAACAATTCCCATGACATGTCTTCTATGGTCATGTTCAATTGTGGCAGGAGCATCTTCCACCATAGAAGAGAACTCCCCATCAGTTGAAATACCGCCATGAAGACCTTCATGTTGGAGGTATAGTCACAAAGTGAAAAAAATATCGCCATATTCTCGAACCATGCCTCGCTGGTTGCACCGTCGTCTACCTCCGTGACGTCCTCTAACCATGATTACTTGCAAAAATACAAGTCAACTTAATTAGAAACATTATAATCAAATATCATAACAACGAAATCCATAGTGTTCCCAAGTCATGGGTTGAACCCTGCTCTGATACCATGTGTAAAGACCCCTAACGTTACGACTACGAGCGAAGCAGAAAGTACATTTTTGTTTTCCGCATGATTAAGAGTATGCTCAAAAGTAACCTTTGTACACATAAGCTACCGATATTCATGTTGAATCACATCATTAGAGAAAACAACATTCCTAAGTAAGTGGTGTTATGTTCTTTCAAGTGTCAATACTTTTTTTCCAGTGATTGTTGCGCAAGAGTTTCTCTTGGTTTAACATACTAGTATCAAGTTGTAGCTATCTATTGAAAGAATATTTTAGGAAGAACTTGCAATTGTACCTTTCAATCATAGTTTCCCTAAAAATATGAATCCTATTTATATCGTCTCAACTAATCATACTTATAGTAAAATATTATCATTCTTATCACGACATAGTCTCATACTTTTCAACAATCACAACTTTTAATGAATATAGCACCAAAATCATAAAGTCATCAATCAACCACCTGTAGAGATATCAATTAGAGTACTTTAAATGCATCCCCTAAAAGGATACACATCTCAGTTGACATTCCAATTGTGAATTATTTTAAGATGTAAATGAGAAACCAAATGATACAAGATGGCTAGTATTACTAGATATTTTGAAAGTCTTCCTAAATTGTTGTGTCCAGTGAAACCTTTGAAAGTTTAGAGTGTAAGGTATTTTGTAGTACTACCAATATTTGTACTCTTCTTAACCGGGGTAGGCACAAAAATGGTTTCATTGAATACATAGATCAAAACGTAACCAAGAATTAGATAATTGTCTGAAATATTCAAGAATCCACTACTCAATGTGTTTGAGATTTAATTGGTAGTTTTTGGGATTTAGAAAAAAGGGGTCCTTCAATATCATCTTCAAATCACCACTGCTTTTGCAATTATAATTCAATATATCCATTTTTAATATTTAATAATTGTTATGATTGTAGATGAAATTTAGAAATAGGATAACAGGTTTTAGCACTATATTCAAACTATAATGTATTCAAACGAGATTAATCATTGATTTTCTATCATTATGATTACGAGAATCATTACATGGCTAACATTAAAATCGCTAAAATTTAACAATACCTGGATATACTACAATCAATAATTCACCATCGTTATGATTACTGGGCACACTACACTCTTGAATTCGTTATTGTTATGATTACTGTAAGCATTAAATGGCACACATAAAATCGCTAAAAAACATTTTAATACCTAGATACGTTGCAATCTTAATTCACATTCGTTATATTTAATGTAGTGATTAAATGACACACATAAAAATCACTAGAATAATATTAATACAAGGATACATTGCAATCTTAATTCTCATTCGTTATTATTACCATAGGAATTAAATGGCACACACAAAACCCATTAAAAATTATATCTATACCTGGATACACGACATCGGGTATAATAGTTTCACCCCGTACATCAATTTCGGGGTCACTCTTGTTTATAGTAAATTTGCAGAGGTAAAATAAGTCATTGTTCAAGCCAAACGATCAATGTTATTCAACTGTAGACTGATCTTCAAAAGAAGAGATACCAATATCGATGCAGACATATCACTATCATCTCTAGGGTATGTGAAAAAAATAAAAAGAGAACACTGACAAAGTAAGGTTATCGCAGGGAAAAAGGATAGACCATTACGCAGAGGTGATACTCTAGAATTGCGTAATCGCCTAAAATTTTAACCGAACTCCATGGAACACAAGAGGTTCATGATTAGGGAATTCAGCAAAAAAACTTCTTAAATCTAGGAGATCGGGTTCTTTTCACAGACCGACTGCAAGAAATGGGCACTGTATATCTGAGATCCAAAATCTTAGGATAAATATGCATCAATACTTGATACCAATTACTCATACTCAGAGAGACTCATACATCAAAACGCTACACAACAATCATTTAAAAAGTCTAAATAAAAGAGAATATGCAACCAATACTTTAAATAAGATTTAGAATACACATCAATGGTTTAAATAAAAGAGAAAACACAACAAAAGTTTAATGGACAACTCTATAAGAACACTGAAACACTAGGAAAGGAGTAAGCTACCGCAAAAAAAAAAAATGCAAGTCAGAAGCATGAAACGCGGGTATACAGTACAGTTCAGAATAGAGAATAAAAGGAATTGGAACACAGTCTGGGGTGGCCAAGGGCAGAGTAAATTTCGTCATACCAAGTAATAAATCGCAGAGTTAAATGGAAGACCAGATATATATACAAAAAAACACACAGTAAATTCACTAGGAAAGCATAAAACACAGACTTAAATTATTGCCAGGAAGGTTATTGAAAACGTAGAGTTACTTCACCATGAATACATCAACACAAAGATCAACGTAGAGAGTCACAAGCGATTCACTGCGGGAAGGAAAAAAAACAATCGCAGAGGTAATCAATCGCAACAAGGTGCAAGACAATCACTCAACCTGGAAAAATCAAAAGGGGTAGACGGTTGGGAAAAACATCCTTCGCTCACCATCCATGCACAAAAAAAGTAGGGCATTAGAATCTATAGGTCGCTATGCACCGAAGTGATGACACTCGATTCGGCTCCTGGTCGACTACTCAGGCATGGACTGACGAACTAGGAATGAGGACGAAATAAAAGAACAACTCTTCACAACAAATCAATAAAACCAATAGGACAGTCAAAACATTCATGGATCGAATGCCAAGGGAATGAAGTCAAGCAGCGAGCTTAAGGCTATGGGGAAATTAAGTTCTCAATTAAAATGCTAAGTCCAACACCTTCATTACATAGTTAAAAGTATAGAATTGAAAGCATAAGGTCAATAATAATCTACCATGTAGAATAAAAGTAAGTGTACCATAGCCCAAGTCATCCACTCTGAGTCGTTGTCCTGCACGCTCCATGCAACTCTCGCTTGCCGACCGATGAGACTTCACTAGTACCTACCAGCCAAAGCTAGGGGTACTCTTCTTCCCCCTTCGCTCCCCGAACCGCAAAGGGGCCACGTACACTAAATCAGAGAACAACTAGCTCCCAACTCACCTCACAAGGCTGAGCTACCACTCCTCACCGAGCTGAGTATCCCAACTACCACAAGCTAAGTCAGTCAAGTCTAAATTATGCAATGTAACGTTACACATAATAGAAGATGTCCATCCTCCTCATCCTCCTTCCTTTATATAGAGTTTCTAAGTCATTTCTTTCCCAATTTTCCATTTAATTTAATGTTCAATAATATAATTCAGAAAAATCCTCCTCGTACATGTGTCACCCGTCCCCTTAGTTGCACCAGAAATTAATTTCATTAATTAATTAATTACTCCTATTTCCCTCACCCACCTAAAAGCATTCCTAGAATCGCTCCTAGGTGTCATCATATTCCCTTAAACACTTTAATTACTTACCCCCTTACTAATTTACTAGTTGAGTTCAATTTAGAAAGTTCTTAATGGCAAGATACCTTACTAAGTTAGTCATTCTTCTTTTTCCTTATGTTTCACTTTCTCTTTATGTTTCCCCCTTTTTCCCTTAGTTTCCTAATTCTTTTAAATTTCCCTCTTTCCCTTTTTATCTTAAACTCAAATTAGCAAGTGTAGGAAATTACCCTTTTCCCCTTTTTCTTTTTAATTAATAAATTTTTAATTAGTATATGTAACAAAACAATCAATCCCCCCTTTTTAAAATTTAATCCCCTAAAGTAATTTGATTTTAATAATTTAATCAAATTTCTTACCCCCTTTTGTCACATGTTTAAAGATGATTATTATTATTTTTATTTTTTTACCACAAGTATTAATTTAGACCTAGATTTTAATTTCCGAGGCTAGGCGACAATTTAATTAGGGAAAAATTGTTTTTAAAACTTTGTCATCACATCATTCATTCTAAGGCCATCTAGGTTTATTCTATTATTAGTTACCAATGCGACGTGCCCTTCAGGACGCACTAGGTGTTCCAAGGGTGCCACTCACCTCATTCAGTTTCCCTTGCGCGACATGCCCTTCAGGACGAACTATGTGCTCTAGGGGTGTGACTCACCTCTTCCATTTTTCTTGCACGACGTTCCCTTCAAGACGCACTACATGCTCCAACGCTGCCACTCACTTCTTGACTGACTTGGTAGACATAAAAAACCTCGGGATTCAATACTCTGTCAGGTGATCTTGTGGGAGACTAAGGGCCTCTAAGGAATAGGGCCCCTGCCTTGTGGCGTGCCCCTTAGAATCATTGTGAGTGACTGTCATAGTCTTCCCTCATGACATTGTGGGTCTTCTTGAATTAGGTAATCGTTAACCTACAATTCAATCCACGACAGGAGTGCTAGTAGGCTATGGAAGGGCTACTGTCCACACCTCTCCCTCAATGTCTCTGGTAGTCATGCGTGACCCCTCTACTCCACATGTGAGTCAGGTCGGCAAGCTATCGTCAGCCTGCATCATCAACGAATCATGTCAGAATAAAATCCATAATCATAACATATAATCAGATGCACATATGTTATATATACAACATTCAAACCCCAATTGTCCACTCCCTGACTCGGTCCGGAGTCCAAGGGGTTTTATCAATGCCTCTGCATCCTCGAGGTCCAAAATCCTGCACACTCAGAAGAACTGAGTCAATAACACCTGTCTATATCCATACAACAAAACAACATGTCATCATATCTATAATGCCTCATAATCATAATCAAATGCCCAATAGTGTAATAATCCAGATCACTTTTAAGCAAGTGTCCTCAAAGAATAAGTTCGCTCAGTGCACACAAGAACGAGATATTGCACACACCCCCTCCTGGTCTAAACTTTGTCCTGAAGTTTCACAATATAAAAGTGCCAAAATAATGTGCATCACAGTGTCATAAGTCTATCTATCAAACAAAAATGGAAAATGTTGGCACATATCATATGTGTTCTCCCAGGTCATTGAGTGCAGACTATAGTTTTCCCACTGGACCTTGACATGATCTACTATTCGACACCATAGCGTCGAATGCAATGATCCAGGATGTGGATTGGCTCAGCCGTGAGAGCCCCCTCATCCGATACCTGCAAGGAACTCATGTCAATAACATGTGTAGGATCACTAATATAATGTCTCAAAATAGATACATGAAAAACATCATGCATATGCCTCAAAGAATCAGGCAAGGCTAGTCGATAGGCCACGAGCCCCTTTCTCTCCACAATATCGAAAGGTCCCATGAACCTAGGATAAATTTGATCTCCCTTTCTAAACTTGATTGAACTCTTATGCAGTTTTACCCACAAGAAGACTTGATCGCCAACTTCGTAACTACGGTCAACACGGTGTGCATCGACATAACTCTTATGTCAATCCTACACTTCTTTGATTCTTTGTATTATTGTTTGCATTTGATCTTCCATTTCTTGGATTGCTTTTGGTCCCACCAAGACCCTATCCTCAAGCCAATACAAACTCAAAGGCATCTGACACGGTCGCCCATAAAGAAACTCGAAAGGCGCCATCTTAATGGTGCTTTGGTAACTGTTGTTATAAGCGAATTCTACTAGTGGCAAGAATTCTTCCCAACTCTTTTGTTGGTCCATAACGTACATGCACAAAATGTATTCCAAGATTTTGTTTGTTTGTTCAGTCTTACCGTCAATGTCCGGGTGATACATAGTACTAAAGTTCATTTGGATTCCCAAGGCCTCTTGGAAACTTGTCCAAAATATTCCGGTAAACACCGATCCTTGATCAGATATAATCCTCTTAGGCATGCCATGTAGCCTCACAATCTCACTGATGAAAACTCTAGCTATGTTAGGTTCTTGATACATCATATGCACAGGAATAAAATGAGCACTCTTCATCAGAGTGTCGACTACCACAAAAATTGAGTCGTGTCTCCTTGCCATCAGTGGAAATCCAACAATGAAATCCATCGAAATAACCTCCCATTTCGATTCTGGAACAACGTGTGGCTATAGTAATCCTCCTAGATGTCTATGTTCATCCTTTACCTGCTGACATTCTAGACATCTGGCCACATAGTTAACTATGTCTACCTTCATTCCCTTGAATAAAAATAAGGGGTTAAGGGCTGCCCTCATCTTCGTGACTCCCGGGTGAGCTATGTACACTGCTCTGTGAGCCTCGTTTAGGATCAAAATCCTCAACTTGTTGTTCAGTGGTACGTAAATACGATTTTTAAACCTCAATAGTCCATCGTCGTCAAACGTAAATCTTTCAAATATTGGTACCATCATTGTGTTTGTCCGATAAAATCCTTGGCCTATTTGTGCCAGTCATTGTTGAGTTGTAAGGTTAGAATCCTTTCACGTAGATTCGTCTGAAGCGACAACATTGAAAATATGTGTGGTCTCTGACTCAATGCATCTGCCACTCAGTTCACTATTCCTTTTATGTAAGAAATATCGAAATCATACTCGCTAAGAAACTCTGACCAACGTCGTTGTCACACGTTCAGGTCGCTTTGTGTAAAGATGTGTTGTAGTGTCTCCAAACCTTCAAGGCATATACAATGGCTAAAAACTCCAAATCATGCATCGCATATTTCTCCTCATGCCTTCTCAGTTTCCTTGAGATTTAAGAGATCACTTGACCATCTTGCATCAAGACTCCACCTAAGCCTTCCTTGGATGCGTTTGTGCATACCAATAAGTCCGCATCCATGTCAGGGACCTTTAGTATCAGTGATGTTTTCAATAGCTCTTTGAGCCTCCGAAATGATTCCACGCATTTCTCGGTCCAAACAAAATTCTTTTTCTTCTTCTGCAATTCCGTGATCGGATTTAATATCTTTGAAAATCCCTCGACGAACCGTCGATAGTATCCTACTAAACCCATGAATCTATGCACTTTCGAGACATTCATCAGTGCAGGCCATTCCATAATAACCTCGACCTTTGCTGGATCCACGACGATACCTTCACCGGAGATGACATGCCCTAAGTAGTGAATCTTCGATTGGTAAAACAAGCATTTGGACAATTTCCCATGCAATTTGTGCTCTCACAAAAACTGTAGTATCAAGCGAAAGTGCTCATCATGTTCCTCCTTCATCCGAGAGTAAATTAAAATATCGTCAATGAATACTTGGATGAACTTTTCCAAGTACTCACAGAATATCCCATTCATCAAACTCATAAATACCCCTGGGGATTTTGTCAGTCCAAACGGTAAAATAGTAAACTTGTAATGACCAAACCTCATCTTAAAGGTAGTCTTATGGACGTCATCCTCCTTGATCCGTAATTGGTGATACCGTGATTGCAAGTCGATATTTGAAAACACCATCGCACCCTTCATCTGATCGAACAGATCATCAATCCTTGGCAATGGATATTGATTCTTGATCGTTGCCCTGTTCAATTGACGGTAGTCAATGCAGAGTTTCCACGACCCGTCCTTCTTTCGTATGAAAATAACCGGTGCACCCCACTGTGACACACTAGGATGTATAAGTCCTAGGTCCAGTAGCTCCTTCAATTGCATTCTCAACTCCTGTAATTCTGGGGTCGACATACAATAAGGTGTTCTTTCTATTGGTTTAGTCCCTGGTTTTAGGTCTATGGTAAACTCCAATTCCTTCTCTGGCGGAATCCCAGGTAAGTCCTCTAGAAATAAGTCTGCAAACTCTCTCACCACGGGAAGGTGTTCTAGACCTTCCGCTACTCCTTTCTCATTTAACGCAAGGATCGCATAAAGCTTACATCCCTTATGCATGCTCTTCCGTAGCTACAAGGAAGAGATGAACCTCAAGGAAACTCCCTGGTTCTGTCCTACAATCATGTGTCTCTATCCCTCATCATCGACCAAGCTCAATCATTTCATATTACAGTTGAGTATCGCCTCATGCAATTCCAACCAGTCCATACTGATCACGACGTCATAAGATCCCAAGATCATGACGTATAGGTTGGCCCTAGTGACAAACTCTCCTAGTTTAAGGATACAACCCGTAACCTTTCCTCCAACCTTCTATTTGGCTCTCGAAGCCATCTCTACCAAGCTAAACTCATCATGTTCGACTGCCTTTACCTTAATCCTTTTTAGCTCCGCACCAGAAATAAAACTCTCAATAGCACCCGGATATATCAAAATACTAAGGGTCTGGTCAGCGACAGTGCCTGAAGTATCGAGCACAGTCAACTGGTTCTCTGCCTGGCGGTTATTCACCGCTGCATGAATCCTATGGGCCTTTCCCAAATCTCCCATGGTAGTGGGTCCGACTGATCCAGATGCTCTAGTCCTCTCCACTGGGCAGTCGCGTTGGTAGCGTGGCTCTCCACATGTCCAACACTCCTTCTTCGGTCCAATACTCTTGGTACTCGAAGTAGAAGTTGACGGCCCACCGGCCTAGAATCCTAGTCTATTCTACTGAACAGGCCTAAACTGTTGTTGTTGTGGTCGACATTGTTGCTGATGTTGTGGTCCCCAATAAGGTGTTCGCTGCTGAGGCAATGGTCACCGAGGTATAGTGAAAGTGGATCCTCTCTGGAAGCCACAATATCTTGGCATCTGTCTAGCTGGTGTCTAATGCTTCTACGCACCAGATGACACCTTCCCTGCTGGTCTTGCTAGAGTCCTACTCTGACCCCCATTGATAAGCTCCTCCTCTGGTATGAGGGCCTTTTGGACAACATCATGAAAGGTCTGAGGCATCAGAATCCTAACCTTTTCACGTATGCTGACATTAAGGCCAGACAAGAACCTGTTGACCTTAAGTTTCTTAGTATTAATATGTGGAGCATACCAAAGAAACTCCATAAAACGGGCCTCGCACTCGGGCACTGTAAGGCCGCCCTGTCGTAAGGAATTGAACTTGTTGAGCTAACGCTCAATGAATTCCTTTTATAAGTACCTCTCTCTAAGTTGTTCCTCGAATAATTCCCATGACATGTCTTCGACGATCATGTTCAATTGTGGCAGGAGCATCTTCCACCATAGAAGAGCACTCCCCTTCAGTTGAAAGATGACCATGCAGACCTTCATGTTGGAGGTATAGTCATGAAGTGAAAAGCACATCACAATATTATCCAACCATTCCTTGGTGGCTGCGCCGTCCAGGGCACCAAAGAAATCAAGAAATTTGACCTTCTCAAGTTCGTGATGAATGCTACCAGTACCAATCAGAGTGCACGATGGACCCTCAGGGGGTGTCGATGCCCTAGCCTCTTCTCTTTCCAAACAGATTATTAGTGCCTCAGATATCCATTGAAAAGACCACATCAGCCCAACCACATCACACACCATTATCTTCTCCTTCCCTACAACATGTTCGTCTCCCTGGGGGTTAGACCCCTTAGGCGCAGATGATACTGGAGGCATCACGCCTCCTCCCCTAGAACCCCGACGTCTGCCTCCGCAACATCCTCTAATCATGATTACTTGCACGAATACAAGTCAACTTAATTAGCAACATTATAATCAAATATCATAACAATGAAATATGTAGTGTTACCAAGTCGCGAGTTGAACCTTGCTCTGATACCATGTGTAAAGACCCCTAATGTTACGACTACCAGTGAAGCAGAAAGTGCATTTGTTTTTTTTTTTCTCACGCATAAGAGTATGTTCAAAAGTAACCTTTGTACAAATAAGCTATTGATCTTCATGTTGAATCTCATCATTAGAGCAAACAATCTTCCTAAGTAAGTGGTGTTATGTTCTTTCAAGTGTCAATGCTTGTTTTCCAGTGATTGTTGCACAAGAGTTTCTCTTGGATTAACATACTAGTATCAAGTTGTAACTAGTTATTGAAATAATATTTTAGGAAGAACTTGCAATTGTACCTTTGAATCATAGTTTCCCTAAAAATATGAATCTTATTTATATCGTCTGAACTAATCATACTTACAATAAAATATTATCATTCTTATCACGACATAGTCTCATACTTTTCAGTAATCACAACTTTTAATGAATATAACACCAAAATCATAAAGTCATCAATCAACCACCTGTAAAGATATCAATTAGAGTACTTTAAATGCAACCCCTAAAAGGATATGCATCTCAGTTGACATTCCAATTGTGAATTATTTTAAGATGTAAATGAGAAACTACATGATACAAGATCGCTAGTATTACTATATATTTTGAAATTCTTCCTAAATTGTTGTGTCCAGTTAAACCTTTGAAAGTTTAGAGTGTAAGGTATTTTGTAGTATTACCAATATTTGTACTCTTCTTAACCAGGGTAGGCACAAAAATGGTTTCATTGAATACATAGATCAAAACGTAACCAAGAATTAGATAATAGTCTAAAATATTCAAGAATCCACTACTCAATGTGTTTGAGATTTAATTGGTAGTTTTGGGGATTAAAAAAAAAAGGGGTCCTTCAATATCATCTTCAAATCACCATTGCTTTTGCAATTATAATTCAATATATCAGTTTTTAATATTTAATAATTGTTATGATTGTAGATGAAATTTATAAATAGGATAACATGTTTTAACACTATATTCAAACTATAATGTATTCAAACGAGAATAATCATTAATTTTCTATCATTATGATTATGGGAATCATTACATGGCTAACATTAAAATCGCTAAAATTTAACAATACCTGGATATACTGCAATCAATAATTCGCCATCGTTATGATTACTGGGCACACTGCAATCTTGAATTCGCTATCGTTATGATTACTGTAAGCATTAAATGGAACACATAAAATCGCTAAAAATCATTTTAATACCTGGATACGCTACAATCTTAATTCACGTTTGTTATGTTTACTATAGGCATTAAATGGCACACATAAAATCGCTAGAATCATATTAATACCTAGATATGCTTCAATCTTAATTCGTATTCGTTATTATTACTATAGGCATTAAATGGCACACACAAAACGCGTTAAAAATTATATCTATACCTAGATACACGACATCGGTTATCACAGTCTCACCCCGTACATCAATTTCGGGGTAACTCTTGTTTATAGTAAATTTGCAGAGGTAAAATAAGTTGTTGTTCAATCAAAATGATCAATGTTATTCAACTGCAGAGTGATATTGAAACGCAGAGATACTAGTATCGATGCAGACATATCACTATCATCTCTGGGGGATGTGCAAAAACTAAAAAAAAAACGCAGACAAAGTAAGGTTGTTGCAGGGAAAAATGATAGACCATTACGCAGAGGTGATACTCTAGAATTGCTTAATCTCCTAAAATTTTAACCGAACTCCATGTAACCCGAGAGGTTCATGATTAGGGAATTCAGCAAAAAGATTGCTTAACTCTAGGAGATCGGGTTCTTTTCACAAACCAACTGCAAGATATCAACACTGTCTATCTGAGATCCACAATCTTAGGATAACTATGCATCAACAATTGTTTCCAATTACTCATACTGAGAGAGACGTATACATCAAAAGCACTACACAACAATCATTTAAAAAGTCTAAATAAAAGAGAATACACAACCAATACTTTAAATAATATTTAGAATACATAGCAATGGTTTAAATAAAAGAGAATACACAACAAAATTTTAATGGACAACTCTTCAAGAATATTGAAACACTAGGCAAGGAGTAAGCTACCGTAGAAAAAAAAATGGAAGTTAGAAGCATGAAACGTAGGTATACAATACAGTTCAGAACACATAATAAAAGGAATTGGAACACAGTCTAGGGTGGCCAAGGGCAGAGTAAATTTCGTCATCCCAAGTAATAAATCGCAGAGTTAAATGGAAGACAAGATATATATACAAAAAAACACACAGTAAATTTGCAAGGAAAGCATAAAACATAGACTTAAATTATTGCCAGGAAGGTTATTGAGAACACAGAGTTACTTTGCCACGAATACATCAACGCAGGGATCAATGTAGAGAGTCACAAGTAGTTTGTTGCGGGAAGGAAAAAAAACAATCGTAGAGGTAATCAGTCGCAACAAGTCTCAAGACAATCACTCAACCTAGAACAATCAATAGGGGTAGACGGCTGGGAAAAACATCTTTCGCTCACCATCCATGCACAAAAAAGTAGGACATTAGAATCTATAGGTCTCTATGCATCGAAGTGACGATCATCGATTCGGCTCCTGGCTGATTTCTCAGGCGTGGACGGACGAACTAGGTATGAGGACGAATTAAAAGCACAAATCTTCACAACAAATCAATAAAACCAATAGGACAGTCACAACATTCAGGGATCAAAAGCCAAAGGAATCAAGTCAAGTAGTGAGATTATCAAGCCAAGTCCAACACCTTCTTTACATAGTTAAAAGTACATAATTGAAAGCATAAGGTCAATAATAATCTACCATGCAGAATAAAAGTAAGTGTACCATAGTCCAAGTCATCTTCTCTGAGTCGTTGTCCTGCACGCTTCGTGCAGCTCCCACTTGCAGACTGATGAGACTTCACCGGTACCTCCCAACCAATGCTAGGGGTACTCTTCTTCCCCCTTCACCCCCCAAACTGCAAAGGGGCCATGCACACTAAACCAGAGAACAACTAGCTCCCATATCGCCTCGCAAGGCTGAGCTACCACTCCTCACCGAGATGGGTATCCTAACTCCCACAAGCTATGTCAGTCAAGTCTAAAATTCTGCAGCGTAACGTTATGCATAACATAAGATGTCCATCCTCCTCCTCCTCCTTCCTTTATATAGAGTTTATAAGTCATTTCTTTCCCAATTTCTCATTTAATTAAATGTTTAATAATTTAATTCAGAAAAATCCTCCCCATACATGTGTCATCCATCCCCTTAGTTGCACCATAAATTAATTTCATTAATTAGTTAATTACTCCTATTTCCCTCACCCACCTAAAAACATTCCTAGAATCGTTCCTAGGTGTCCTCATATTCCCTTACACACTTTAATGACTTAACCCCTTACTAATTTACTAGTAGAGTTCAATTTACAAAGTTCTAAATGGCAAGATATCTTACTAAGTTAGTCATTTTGTTTTTTCCTTATGTTTCCCTTTCTCTTTATGTTTCCCCCTTTTCCCCTTAGTTTCCTAATTCTTTTAAATTTCCCTCTTTCCCTTTTTATCTTAAACTCAAATTAGCAAGTGTAGGAAATTACCCTTTTTCCCTTTTTCTTTTTAATTAATAAATTTTTAATTAGTATATGTAACAAAACAATCAATCCCCCCCTTTTTAAAATTTAATCCCCCAAAATAATTTGATTTTAATAATTTAATCGAGTTTCTTACCCCCTTTTATCACATGTTTAAAGATGATTATTATTATTTTTATTTTTTTACCACAAGTATTACTTTAGACCTAGATTTTAATTTCTGAGGCTAGGCGACATTTTAATTAGGGAAAATTTTGTTTTTAAAACTTTCTCATCACATCATTCGTTCTAAGGCCATCTAGGTTTATTCTCTTATTAGTTACCAATGTGACGTGCCCTTTAGGACGCACTAGGTGCTCCAAGGGTGCCACTCGCCTCATTTTGTTTCCCTTGTGTGATGTGCCCTTCAAGACGCACTACGTGCTCCAAGGGTGCCACTCGCCTCTTTTGTTTTTCTTGTGCGATGTGCCCTTCGGGACGCACTACGTGCTCCAAGGATGCCACTCGCCTCTTGACTGATTTGGTAGACACCAAAAACCCCTGGAGTCAATACTTTGTCAGGTGATCTTGTGGGATACTAAGAGCCTCTAATGATTAAGGCCCCTTCCTTATTGAATGCCCCTTAGAATCATCATGAGAGACTGACACAGTATGCTCTCACGGCATCGTGGGTATTCTCGAAATAGGTAATCGTTAACCTACAGTTCGAGTCATGGTGGGAGTACTAGTAGGATGTGGCAGGGTTGTTGTCCACACCTCTCCCTCAATGTCTTTGGTAGTCGTGCGTGACCCCTCTACTCCACGTGTGAGTTGGGTCGACAAGCTATCATCAGCCTACATCATCAAAGAATCATGTCATAATAAAATCCATAATCATAACATCTAATCAGATGCACATAGGTCATATATACAACAATCAAACCCCAATTGTCCACTCCCTGACTCGGTCCAGAGTCTAAGGGGTTTCATCGATGCCTCTGCATCCTAGAGGTCCAAAATCCTACACACTCAAGAGAACCGAGTCAATAACACCTGTCTATATCCATACAACAAAACAACATGTCATCATATCCATAATGCCTCATAATAATAATAATCAAATGCCCAATAGTATAATATACTGGATCACTTGCAAGCAAGTGTCCTCAAAGAATAAGTTCGCTTAGTGTGCACAAGAGAGGGATGTTACAATAACTCAATATGTTTGTTGCACTAATGTTGAATTGAATCCTTGGTAGTTTGAATGACATTGTTATTGTCTCACCAAAGAGTGGTTGGATGATGATACTACAATCCAAAGTTTGAAAGAAACTATCGAAGCCAAAGAACTTCTTGAATTCCATGAACTTCGGCTTTATACTCAGCTTATGTGAAAGAAAGAGAAATGACATTTTGTTTCTTGCAATCCTAAGTGACTAGTCCAAAAACAAGGTTGAAAACATAACCTATAGTGGGATTTTGAGAATTAAGTTCGTTGGCCTAGTGGGAATCTATAAAACCAACCAACATAGGAGATCCTCTTGAGCTATATTTTATACAAAAATAATCTATACCCTAGATATGCCAACATATCCTCTTTACTTGTTTTTGATAGTTTTTGTGGATTCTTGAATGTATCAATCAATGAAAACAACTAAAAAGGAGATGTCTAGTCAAGCATGAGTCAAATACAAAAGGATTATAGTGTAAATAGGAATCCACTTTGGGTGAGGTGCAAGTGGTGGAAATTTTAACTCTAAACTAAAAGGAAGATGGGGATGGTTTACAATTTTTTAAGTTAAGCTTGACATGGTCAATGGTGAGTATATTTTAAGTGGTTTATGGTGAGACTTAATTTTAACCCATGGTATTCATGTGAAGGAAGCCCATTTAAGTTGTTTACTATCTCCATTATAAAATGTTTCTTATGGTTGGCATAGTCATATTAGCTAAGGTAGTAAATATTTCTATGAAGATGATTTTCCCAGTTTAAGTCTCTAGGGTAACTATCCCATGTACTTCTTGCATTTTTCTTTTCCTCTCTCTTATGTAGTATTTTTACATGGTATCCAAGCCTACACAATCCTAGACTCTTTGTCAAGAGTGGTCTAATGTTGGGATCCATAGAGGTGGGGCCGTGTGAGTTAATGGTTGGAAAAGGACAACGATATTTTTTCCCAATTTGTTGATGTGGAGGAAGATGTTTCTCGCTACATGGAGCTCATGCCATCAATGGAAGGGTTGCATAAATATATTGGAAGAGATCATAGATGGATCCATAGGTTTTCTAGATCTAGGGGTGGCCTAGAAGATCTGTAAACTACAAGAGGATGAGTGAGTTTGATTCACTTCAACATCGAGTGTACAAGACCAATAATGGAAATTGAAAATGCATCGTGAGGATCAAAGTGTAGCATTGGAAAAAGAACATAGATGCTAGCAAATGGAATGACAAGAAGAAATTACATGTGGAAAATTTTATTAAGATGTTTACTTATGTAAATTTCGGAATACAATTTAGGTGATATAATTAAGGGAGTGTATTGTAGTGATTCCTATATAAAATTAGAGTCAATACAAAACACATGTGACAAAGAATAAAAATGCATGAAACATAAATGGTATTTCTATTAACAAGTGTTAAGGTAGTGGATTTATTTTTCAATATTTTGTAATGTTGTAAAAGATTCACCATCCAATATTAGTGCTTTATCACCACATATTTTTGAGGTAGATAATTTGTTTTTCAATATTCTATAATGTTGCAAGAGATCCACCATCCAATGTTATCACTTTATCATCACTTGTTTTTGTCGTTGAGAGATCAACTCTTGTCACTTCTTACTCTTGCAGGAAGTGGTAATGAATTAAATGTAATACTTTATGGCATTGATCATTAAATATGTGTGGATATTCTACAAAACATTAATGTGCATTGACATTTTGCATTCGTAATGTGGGTAATATTGACAACAATATCCTAGTCAATAGAACAAGCCTATGTTAAAACTTAGGTTATACTCTCACATTTGATAAGAGATCATCAATAAGACCTTAAAGTTATTGGCCAATATTATCTAATCAAAATCCACGTTTTTCGATTTATCTACATTTATATATGCTATAATAAATATAAACATTGGATAATTGCACATGTTAGTTTCATGTCAAACCAAATTAGTACGTAGTCAATGATGAATCGAATGAAATAGTTATTGGTCTTCGACAGGGACTAATAACTATATCTTAATTCCCCATTTGCCTTCATAAAATATAATCTTATAATAAGTGATTATGAAAATTAGAGGAATTGGATTTCCTTATGGTATTTGATAGGTGGTATTCATATTGTTTTGTTTTCAGTGATTTTTTAAAGAAATATGACAACCTCAAGATTGTTGAAGTGGCATATTTCTATTATTCAAATCAAAATTTTGATATTCTAGATCAATTCATAAACCTAATTTTATTCTAAAATCATAGTCTATGGTTGAGACAAATTTTACATATGAATTTCCTTCACAATCTGATGTAGGAGCATCACCAACACATCAAGCGAGCCAGTGCGGAAGCAGAGGACAACTGGACAAGCCAGCACCAAATTTTGAAAACACTTTGGGATTGTTGCGCAAATCTTAAATGAGCCATTAAGATGAGGCACACTTGTATATTGTAAATGGACCTTGAGCGGATAGCTCTCGTCCTTAGTAGATAGATGGAATTTAAGATAGTTAATGAAGTTAGGTAGAAATTAATTCTAGATTTGATAGCTTTGGAGCGCAAGAGGGAAACGGGATATAGACACCCTCATTGTGCATTGTAAAATAACCAAAAAAATCCAGGAAGAACATAGGAGAAGCAGAGAGCTGTGTAAGAACACCCATGTACAGACATTTGAATTAATAGAAAAATATTTTATTCAAATTCATGGTTATGTGTCTGTTCCCTGTGTATTGATGTTATTCTCAATTGATGTTTGCTTCCTGTTATACATTTTCTTTTATATGCTGTGTATATGATTTCATGGTTGAGTTGAATTTCGGAAGGGTGAAGAAATGAGTTTCAATTGTTTCTCTATTTGAACCAAAGAATTCATGCAAGGAGTGTAGATGAAGTGTCTACAAGGAGTGCGTTGACAGAGGGGTTCAAATAGAGATAGCTTTTGTTCTCATTTCCTCAAAGGTGTAGTTGGGCACAGGGCTGTGAAAGGAGTGTGCAGGCTGGGTAAAAGTCTCAAGGTTGAGAACCTGAGTAAAGAGCTGAAAGACTGCTGCTGCAAGCGTGCGCAGAGTCGAAGACTTCAACACCTAGTGTGATTGAAGATTTGCCGCAAGGAGTGTGAGCAAGGAGTTTCCTTTTGAGAACTTAAAGAAGTGGGAAAAGCTCAGGAAGGATAGGCCTTTGAGTTTGTTGAAATATAGTGCAGTGAAATTGTGCCTTGAAAGTTGGCAAGAAGTGTCGAAGGGTTGCGAGAAAACGAACGAGTTCCGTGGAGAGGGACACTTAGTCGTTCCGCGAGTTTCATTGGAAGAAATAGACGGTCGAAATTCTCCAAGAAGGCTTCGCGACATCCTATGAGCCGTCAGATCTCGCGGAGGTACAGGGGAAGATATCACCAATATTTTCGGGAGGTATAAAGCTCAAGAGGGGCAGAGCCATTGATACGAGCCACACGGGTCGTTGGATTCACACGTATATCGTGTATCGGGGTTTCGTTGATTGAAACTCCAACCCATTGCAACGAGGCTTGCGAAATCGCAAAACGCGATATCCCAACAGATCAAAACCGTCCATCGTTTGGGACACATGTCAGAAGGTCCAAAGAAGTCAGGGTTCGGAGTATCGGGAGTTTCGAGGACAAGGTACTCTTGCAGCTTGGAATCGTGAAACACGATATCCCAACGGGAGAGCTGTGTGGGACCACAAGGGGAAGAGTGGAAGACAGGTGGCATAAGTTTTCAGGGTTTCACAGCGAGAAGTGTCGAAACATTAACATCAAAACTCGCAATCCCGCGAGGTCCAAAGTCCCAATAGAAGTGATGGGAAGTGGAAAAGTCAGCTTGCATGTGTGCATCGGAGTTTCGGCGTATCGAGCATCGGGAGTCGGTAAGACGAGTTGCTTGGTATCGCGAATACCGAATTCACGTTAGGGAAAATTCTGATAGAGGAAAAAGAAGGTCAGCATTGGCTGGTTATTGGGTCTCGGGGATTCAAGGGCCCAGTGATCGACTTTTGACATCGCGAAGTCGTGAAGTCCGATTCCCCGATAAGAAAAAGAAGGGGGAATTGTGCGAAGAGATCTGTGGGTGTAGATTTCCTGATAGGGAAAGAGAAGAACATTTGAGTTCTTTGGGTCGTGAGAGGAAGAAAGAAGATCCTGTGAGCGGACGTGCCTGAGGGCGTGCCTGCGTCAGTTTGGTATCAGAGCCCAGAAGGATTCTTTTCTTTCTGTAGAAGAGAAGGAAGGAAGATAATTCACCATGCCGCCGAGGAGAGAAAGGAAATCACCTAATCTAGAGGATAGGGAGGTACGGAGAAGAAGAGGCAGGCAGATGGAAAATCCATAAATGGAGAGACAAATGCGTGATCTACGAGAAAGACTCGAAGACATGGAGACAACACAAAGATGCATAGCCAATGCAGGGGATCTCAGTGATTCCAAAAGTGGGGTTGAGGCTGAAAATGAAGAGGAAGTTGTAGCCAAAGATGCATCAAATGAGTGTTTGATCATAGCTATTTCCAGGATGGGCGCAAAAGAAAAAATGGACATTCCAGTTTACAAGGGAAACTTGGATGCGGAAGAGCTTCTAGATTGGATTAGAGATCTTGATACTTACTTCGACTAAGAAGATGTTGAAGAAGATAAGAAAGTCAAGCATGTTGCCACATGCTTGAAAGGACATGTAGCATTGTGGTGGGATGAGCTACAAGCAGATAGATGCTGCAAAGGCAAGAAGAAAATTAAAATTTGGGATCGAATGATTGCAAAGATGAAGGCAAAGTTCATCCCGAGAGATTATCAAATCACTCTATTCTGGAGGATGTAGAACCTGAGACAGAAGCTAATGATAGTGAAAGAATACACTGAGGAATTATATCGACTGAACATCAGGGCAGGTCATCAGGAGAGCGATGATGAAAAATTTGCCAGATACATGAATGGCCTGAGATACGATATCCAGAACGAGATGAGCATGGTAACCATCCGAACGGTGGAAGATGCTTATGAGATGGATCTGAAAGCTGAGGAGAAGCTGAGATGAAAACAGAGTCAAAGGGGTCGAGGAAGAAGTCATCCCAGAGGCAAGTTAGTTGCCCAGGAAAGAAACCAGAAGCCCAAGGAGGAATGGAAGAAACCTCAGGGTAAAGTAGAGAGGGGCGGAAGTTCACAGAGAGGGCAGAAATATGTAGGACAGAGAGGGAAGCATAATGAGCAGAGGGGATAATATGCTGACGACAACACTTTTCCTTGTACTAGAGGTATAGGAAGAGGCCGAGGTGGAGTAATCACATGCTTCACATGTGGAAAAAATGGGCACAAGTCTTATGAGTGTCCAGAGAAAAGGAAGGACATTGGAGAAACTCACATCACCGATGCACAGAGGCGGGATGTTGAGGTAGAAGATGCTGAAGGCGGAAGGTCATTGATGATGCGTAAGGTTCTCTTAACACCTGAGAAGGAGGTGGAAAGTTCAGTCCAAAGGACCAGACTCTTAGACTAAGGACAGGGTGTGCAAGGTCATCGTAGACAGTGGTATCACGGATAATCTCGTATCCAAATAGATGGTAGAGAAGCTGGAGCTGGAGATGACTGATCATCCAAGCCCATACAGAGTTTCGTGGCTACAAAAAGGACACCAGGTAACTGTCACTAAACAATGCTTGGTTGAATTCAAGATAGGAAGATATAATGATAAGATCTTATGTGATGTCATTCCTATGGATGTTTGTCATCTATTGCTGGGTAGACCATGGAAATATGATAGAAATGTGATTCAGGATGGGAAAATGAACACATACACCCTAGAGAAGAATGGGAGGACACACATGTTGCTTCCGATAAAGGATAAGGAGGTGAAGCCAGAAGTAAGCAACACAGTACTTCTCATGAGTGGGAAGGAATTTCTTACAGAGGTTAAGAAGAAAGAAGATCCACAATTCTTTCTAGTCAGGAAACCAAGGATTGTTCTGACTAGGACGAGAGTGGATGATTTACCAGATGAGGTTCAGGAACTGCTGGAAGAGTTCGCTGACATCATAGTGGACGAATTACCTCATTGGTTGCCACTGATGAGGAGTGTGAGTCATCATATAGACCTCATACCAGGGGCCAGTTTGCCGAATAAAGCCATGTATAGGTTGACGCCGCAAGAGAATGAAGAAGTCAAGAAGCAGGTCCAGGATTTGTTGGACAAAGGATTAGTCAGAGAAAGCTTGAGTCCATGTGTTGTTCCGACAGTACTCAGTCCGAAGAAGGATGGAGGTTGGAGAATGTGTACCAACTCGAGAGCCATCAACAAAATAACTATCAAGTATATATTCCCATTGCCAAGAATGGATGATTTAATGGATTGCTTGAGCGGGGCAACATACTTTTCAAAGATTGATCTGAAAAGCGGATATCATCAGATTCGCATGAGAGAAGGCGATGAGTGGAAGACGACCTTCAAAACCAATGAGGGGTTGTATGAATGGCTTGTCATGCCATTTGGCTTGACAAATGCACCGAGTACCTTTATGAGGTTAATGAATGAAGTCCTGAAGGAATTCATCAGGAAATTTGTCATCGTATATATGGATGATATACTGATTTTCAGTAAAACGAAGGCTGAACATCTGAAGCATTTGGCCATTGTGATGAAGAAACTACAGCAGGAGAATCTGTTGATTAATATGAAGAAGTCCTCATTCATGAAGACAAAGCTCATTTACTTGGGGTTTGTTATTTCGGATAATAAGTTGAGGATGGATCCGGATAAGGTGGAAGTAATCAAGAATTGGCCATCATCGAAGAATATCTTTGAGGTGAGAAGTTTTCACGGATTGGCTAGTTTCTACCGAAAATTCATTAGGAATTTCAGTGGAATTAACGCAGCGATGATGGATATAGTGAAGAAGCAGCATAAGTCTTTTCACTGGACAGCAGAGGTGGAAAAAAGTTTCAATCTGTTGAAACGGAAGATCACAGAACAACCAGTGTTGGTGTTGCCGGATTTCCTGAAGACATTTCAGGTGAAATGTGATGCAAGCGGATTTGCAATTGGGGCAGTCTTAAGTCAAGAAGACAGGCCAATCACGTACTTCAGCGAGAAGATGAATGAAGCAAAATTGAAATACTCCACATATGATAAATAATTCTATGCTATCATACAGGCGTTGAAGAAATGGAGGCATTACTTGATCCCGAAAGAATTTGTTTTGTATAGTGACAATAATGCACTGCAGTTTGTGACTCAATAGGAGAAGTTGAATCAGAAACATGCCAAATGGGTTGAGTATATGCAGAATTTCACTTTTGTGATTAAGTATATTTTTGGTACTGCTAACAAAGTTGTTGATGCTTTAAGCAGGAAGTGTTTGCTGTTGCAAGAGTTCCGAGTCAAAACGTTGGGTTTTGATGATCTTAGGGAGATGTATGCAGATGATCAAGATTTTAAAGAAGCGTATGAAGCAGCTGAGAACCCAGTTCTCAGAGACAGAAGCCCTTGGACAGACTATATGATCCAAGAAGGATTATTGTTCATAGGCAATCAATTGTGCATTCCAAATTGCTCCATGAGGGAGAATTTATTGAAGGAGAAACACAGTGGAGGATTGACAGGACATTTTGGCCATGACAAGACGTTCGCAAAATTGAATGAGTCATATTTTTGGCCAGGAATGCAAGTAGATGTCAAGATATTTGTAGACATATGTAGATTTTTCTAGCATTCGAAGGGAAGGAAGCAGAATGCAGGGTTTTATCAACCATTGCCCATACCAGAAAGACCGTGGGATGTGATAAGCATGGATTTTGTATTGGGGTTGCCAAGGACACAAAGAGGTGTTGATTCAATCTTTTGGGTAGTGGATAGGTTTTCCAAGATGGCACACTTCATCCCATGTTAGAATATGAGTTATGCAACTCACATTGCTAATATGTTTTTCAAAGAGGTCATTCGACTTCATGGGTTGCCGAAAAGTATAGTTTCGGACAGAGATACGAAATTCATAGGGCATTTTTGGAGGACCTTATGGAAAAAGATGGGAACTAACTTGGCATTTAGTTCGTCTTATCATGCTCAGAAGGATGGACAGACATAAGTGGTCAACGAAATTCTGGGAGACTTATTGAGGATCTTGGTAACAGAACACCACAGTCAGCGGGACAGTATATTGCCACATGCAGAGTTCACATATAACGACTCAGTGAATCGGAGCACAGGCCAGAGTCTATTTCAGGTTGTTTATGGCATGCAACCAAGAGGAGTTTCTGAACTGAGGGATTCAGAATAGACTGCAACTAGCAGCGTTAGTGCAGAAGAATTCGCAGAGGCGATGAAGGAACTTCACAGCCAGGTGAAGAAGCGGTTGCAGAATTCAAGCCAGAATATAAGTGCAGAGCAGATCAGCACAGAAGAAAACTTTAGTTTGAGGTTGGTGATTTGGTTCTGGAACATTTGAGAAGGGAAAGGTTCTCGAGAGGAACATACAATAAGTTAAAGATGAAGAAAATCGGACCATGTAAGTTCTTGAGAAAATTCGGGAAAAATGCTTATGAGATCGAGTTGCTGGATGGGATCGAAATATCTTCGATATTCAATGTCGCAGATTTGTACCCATATAAGGCCGAGGAAACAAACACTGGAGATGAGAATCCAGTGATCTAGTGGACAAAATAGATGCTAGTTGCAGAGAAACCGTAGATGGAATGCATACTGGACAAGAGAGTGAGCAAGAAAACTAGAAGGAAATAGTATTTTGAGTATCTAGTCAAGTGGAAGAACCATCCAGTTGAAGATGCCAGCTGGGAGAGCTAAGCAGTAATACAAAAGCATGGACAGACTGTGCAGGAGCTCATGGACAGGAGCCCATGAAAGTTTTCAAGCGAGGGAGTATGATGCAGGAGCATCGCCAACACATCAAGCGAGCCAACGCAGAAGCGGAGGACAGCTGGACAAGCCAACACCAAATTTTGAAAACACTTTGGGATTGTTGCGCAAATATTAAATGAGCCATTAAGATGAGGCACACTTGTATATTGTAAATGGACCTTGAGAGGATATCTCTCATCCATAGTAGATAGACGACATTTAAGATAGTTAATGCAGTTAGGTAGAAATTAATTCTAGATTTGATATCTTTGGAGCGCAAGAGGGAAACAGGATATAGACACCCTCATTGTGCATTGTAAAATAACCAAAAAAATCCAGGAAGAGCATAGGAGAAGCAGAGAGTTGTGTAAGAACACCCATGTACATACATTTGAATTAATAGAAAAAGCTTTGATTCAAATTCATGGTTATGTGTCTGTTCTCTGTGTATTGATGTTATGCTCAATTGATGTTTGCTTCCAGTTATACATTTGCTTTTATATGATGTGTATATGATTTCATGGTTGAGTTGAAGTTCGGAAGGGTGAAGAAATGAGTTTCAATTGTTTCTCTATTTGAACCAAAGAATTCCTGCAAGGAGTGCAGATGAAGTGTCCTCAAGGAGTGCGTTGATAGAGGGGTTCAAATAGAGATATCTTTTGTTCTCATTTCCTCAAAGGTGAAGTTGGGCACAGGGCCGTGCAAGGAGTGTGCAGGCTGGGTAAAAGTCTCAGGGTTGCGAACCTGAGTAAAGAGCTGAAATACTGCTGTTGCAGGCGTGCGCATAGTTGAAGACTTCAACACCTAGCGTGATTGAAGATTTGACGCAAGGAGTGCAAGCAAGGAGTTTCCTTTTGAGAACTTAAAGAAGTGGGAAAAGCTCAGGAAGGATAGGCCTTTGATTTTTTTGAAAGATAGTGCAGTGAAATTGTGCCTTGAAAGTTGGCAAGAAGTGTCGAAGGGTTGCAAATAGGTGAACGAGTTCCGTGGAGAGGGACACTTAGTCGAAGGGTTGCAAATAGGTGAACGAGTTCCGAGGAGGTTTTGCGACATCCCGTGAGCCGTCAAATCTCACGGAGGTACAGGGGAAGATATCACTGATATTTTCGGGAGGTATAAAGCTCAGGAGGGGCAGAGCCATTGATACAAGCCACACGGGCCATTGGATTCACACGTATATCATGTATCGGGGTTTTGTTGATTGAAACTCCAACCCATTACAACAGGGCTTGCGAAATCGCGAAACGTGATATCCTGATAGATCAGAACCATCCGTCATTTGGGACACGTGTCAGAAGGTCCAAAGAAGTTAGGGTTCGGAGTATCAGGAGTTTCGAGGACAGGGTACTCTTGCAGCTTGGAATCGCGAAACGCGATATCCCGACGGGAGAGCTGTGTGGGACCACAATGGGCAGAGTGGAAGACAGGTGGCATAAGTTTTCATGGTTTCGCAGAGAGAAGTGATAAAACATTAACATCAGAACTCGCGATCCCATGAGGTCCGAAGTCCCAATAGAAGTGACGGGAAGTGGAAAAGTCAACTCGCATGTGTGCATCGGAGTTTCGGCGTATTGGGCATCGGGAGTCGGTAAGACTAGTTGCTTGGTATCGCGAATACCGAATTCGCGTTAGGGAAAATTCCAATAGAGGAAACAGAAGGTCAGCGTTGGCTGGTTATCGGGTCTCGGGGATTCGAGGGCTCAGTGATCGACCTTTGACATCACGAAGTCCGATTCCCCAATAATAAAAAGAAGGGGGAATCACGCGAAGAGATATGTGGTTGCAGATTTCCTGATAGGGAAAGAGAAGAACATTTGAGTTCTTCGGGCCATGAGAAGAAGAAAGAAGATCCTATGTGCAGACGTGCCTGAGGGCGTGCCTGCGTCACAATCCTACCAAAAGTATGATAAAAAAACAAGACCATCCTATTGAGGGGGATGGATTCCCAAATCTCAATGGTAGGGATTAAATCCAAAAAAGAGACCCAATTAAACTCTTCCCTATTAAATGGAATAATCCTCTAGATTATGGTCTGACAACCATTCGATGGGATTTACATTAAAGGGTTTTTTTCAAAGTATTTCTATTTTTAAAATCTCTTCTATTAAGCAGTGAATACAAAAATAAATCTGAATTGAGTGAATAGAAATAAGTCTATTTCTAATATATAACTCTTAGATATAGTACATGGGAATAGCTCTGTGATTTTTCTCTCTTAAGAAATAATTCTATAAGAAAGTTTATCTCTACAGGAATATTTATAGGAAAACAAATGAAATAGATATAGAAGAAACTTACGTGAAAATCACAAGAATAATACCATTTTATTCATAACTAACTACATAAACAATTCTACAACAAATTAACAAAGTAGATAACACATAACTAATTACAAAATAGGAAATAAGAATTAAAATCTAACCATAAAACATATTTAAAATATTTGTTGAAGATCTGAAAGCAAGTATTTGAAATGATACCACAAGATAACTTAGACAAAATAAAATAAATCTAACTAGACATATGAGCAATCAATCAATAACTTAATAATCCGTTGATAAAACCGAATCCATAATGAATCTCCAACAAAAAGTCTCCCTCTTAAAGAAAAAGATTTTGAATTTATTTCAAAGTAATTAAAAATGAAAATATTCACCATTCCCTCAAAGCCAAAAATCCCTTTCTAAGTATTTGGTTTACACATTTATATGTTTTGAAAATTTATAGAACAAAAAGGTGTTCATGCCAAAATGGCCATGCAAATTATTTCTCAAACGAAATATTAGGAGAAGTGGGAGTTGGATCTTTTACATTTTCCTCATCGTACTTTCCCCATTGAGAAAATAAACCATTACATAGACTACGATGGGGAAATACTCCTACTCCCTAGGTAATTTCAAAATGGGAATCTCATGCTCAAATATCTTGATGCACTTTTATATTTTAGGAAAAATACACTTGAGATGAATTTCTCTACAAAAGTTAGTGGTCAGAAACTTCTAAAGATGATTGTACTCCAATGAGGAAAGACTCCTGACTTCTCTTTCATGATTTTACATGTCATCTTTGAGTTTCTTCGAGACTTATACAATTAGTAGGAATCCTTTAGGTGGGCCAAAATAAGGAAGCTTACACTATATAGTAGTATCTTGAATCAGATCCAAAATTGTGATACAAGTGAGCCACTCATCCTCAATTTGTTTATGTGACTCGTGTGATATTCTACCTCAGTAATTAATGTGTTTTTCTATCCCATACAACCCAATCTTACTCAAGATCCCGATATGGTGATCTTTTTTACCTTTTCTCTTTTAAATCTACTTGATATAGTTCAATAGGTATTGCACCTTCCCTATTACGCTTTCCTTATCAATTTTTCCTTATATAGTATGGATAGTTGTATAATTAGTTCCTATAGCTCAAAACTTTGGAAATGAAGTCCCTCTTGATTTGATCATTAATTTTATCTTCTTCCAAAATTTCTTCAATGAAATTATTGGTCGTGTCTTCTTAAGCCTTAGTACTTGACTTGATTTTTCAACAAGTTTGTTTGTTTCCCAAGGCTTTGAATCTCTTGTTCTTTAGCCTTAGCCTTGTCCATGATAGCATAAGAGATAACTATCCCAAATGACAATAGATAGACATGTCTATATTTCTTTGTGTAAATAATTGGTTATTTTTTGGTACATAGAATAGAAGTATCCAATTCCATTTTATTTCTCTTATGATTTTGTTTCACTATTGCCTACTTTGTCCTATTGTAAGCTATCAATTTCAAGTCAACAACTTCTTCCAAAGGATCTAGAATTAGTTGATCACTTGAAGACAAAATATTCTCTAGATTTCCTGGAGTGTGCACTTTCTCTAACACATGTTGCTTCCCTTTCCTTCCTGCTTTGGTAATGAACACATACTCCATGGTTATATCAATGGTATTTCTAAGAGGTGGTGGTGCTTTTTTGTGGTGGAAGATGTTTAGAATTTGTTTTGTTAGTTGTGGTGTCTCAATAGCTATATTTTCCTTATCCTTTTCTTCTTTATTAGTTTCTTGAAGGGAGGTGTAGAGAAAATTATTGTGGTACATACCTTTAATCAAGGTATTTAGACATTAGGGAAGATAAGAGGGATTAGGTGTGGAGGAGCTATGGGGAAAATGGGGCATGGGGGCCTAATATTCAAGGTGGTTCAATGCTTAGGGAAATAACTAGGGCACTAGGATGAAGGTGTAGGGGTTGTGGGGCCTCAGGGAAGAGGTATGGGAATAAGAATATTAGGGACCATGTCTAAAGGGGTTAGGGTTCAAGTAGAGTTGGGGGCTTAGGGGCATATGGGGAGAAGGTCCAAGTGGAGGTAGGGGCCAAGGGTAGATGGGGATAGGGTTTATGTAAATGTGGGGACATAGGGGTAGAGGGGGAAAGGGTTTTGATGGAGTTAGGGACCTAGTGGGGAAGAAACATAGGGGTAGATATTGAGAGCCAGTGGTGGAAGGAACTCATGTGAATGGGTATGGGGCCTAGGGGTGGAGGGGGATAGGGGCATAGGTTTGGTCCCAATGTCTAAGGGGCTTGAGAAAGTAGGATAAAAATTGCTTAATGGTAGGGGTGGGGGCCCAATAGAGGATCCTAAGGGTTTCAGATGCTTTGGGCCAAGGGAAAAAGTGTGGGTCAATGGGCCCTAGGGGCATAGGGTCTAGGGCCCCATGGTTGTAGGGGGTAGGTTTCCTAAGGGTAAATGGTACTAGATCTCAGGTAGAGGTGGGGGGCCAAGTAAAAATGGGGTTATTTTCCAATAGATGGGTGTTAAGGGACTAGTGTTGGGGGACTAGTTGGGAGTTTAGGACCCAAGGGAGGAGGAGGTTGTAGTGAGAGTGGTGGGAACTATGTGGAAGAGGTATAGGGGATTTGGGATCCATCGGTGAAGGATCCAAGGCTAGGGGGATATGGTATAGGGAATTGGGTCCAAGGTTTGTGGTTGGGGATAGGGTTTGGATGAGGAGAAAGGGGATAATGTTGTGCGATGAGAGAATGTGGTGTGTTCCCCTCACCATACCCATGTTCTATAGACTCATGCTCAATGTTCAAAAACTCATAATGTTGATTATCGCCTTCAGGAGACCAAGGATACCCTTGAAAGGTCCTTTGTGGTGGGTCAATATGTTATTTATTTCCCTAGATGCATACAAGCATCCTTTGGCACATTCTTGTTAGACCTACCTTGTGAATGATTAGTCAAAATGGCATGGACATGTTCTTAGAATGCACATGTTCTCTAGAATGTGTGCACACTCTAGAGTGCATGCATGTTCCTTTTATTCAAATTATTTTTGGTAGGAATGAGAACTTTAGCACACATGTTTGTTGATTTGGTTTCCTCAAATTTAGGTTCGAAATGGCAAACCTAGTGGTTTGGACTGCAAATACATCAAAACCTCCATTTTTCTGAATGCCTCTCAATATCTCTAGTTTTCAAGTTATTTTTGTATAGGCTACACAAATTCATCATAGATGAAACTATGCACACATATAGAGTTGACTATGCAAATTCCAAATATAAATATTTTTTTTAATTAATGTTGTTTACTATTTTTAATATAGTTTTGTCTTGACATATATCATAATCTTAAAATTCATACATCTTTTATTCTTGCTAGAACTTTGTATTGCCTTAATGATTTTAAAAATAAGTTATACGTTGCACTAGTACATACCGAGATCTATAATCTAAAAAATAAATAAATTGTTTGATTAATTTAAGACCCTCGTACCCTACACAAACACAACGCCTTGTAATTTCAAGGATATAATGACTTTCATAATTTAAAAAATATATAAAATTAACATTATATATTTTGAAAAAATAGGCCCACACAAGAACAACGCGTTCTCTACAATTATACAATTTTTTTAAGGAAATTCATCATTTAGGTACTCAACACCCACACAAATGGAAACATATGCATTACATTTTGCATGAAAAATAACATACCACTATTAGAAAACATCAAATTTATCATGGTCATGCACAAATTCTATAAATAAAAATTATATATTTGGAAAGCTAATTCAATTTCTATCATTTCATCGTTTTGCACCATATTCAAATTCACTGTGAAAGTACATCAAATCATCCTTCCAAGTTAACATATTATTGTTTTTCCATGTTCGCATTGCCACTAACACATCATGAGAGACCATCATTTTCTTACACCTACCCAAATAGAGTTCAATAGTTGTTTATTTCATAGTCACAATCCATGCATATCTAGAAGATGAAATCGATGTTTATTTGATTCAAGTTGATCTCAAAACTCAGTTATTAGAAAATATATCAACTAATACCATACTATTTAAGATAGAGCTAGTTGTTTATTTCATATCCACAATTCATGTATATCTAGAAGACGAAATTGACGATTTTCTCTTCTTTGGATACATTATCTTTTGTTCATATTTGAGCTATCTTCCGTCCAACCATTATTGGCATTAAAGGCCATAATTTGTTTTCTCATTTCTCTATAGTGTGTTGTGACCAACATTGTTCATTAGAGTATGTTTCCATATTGTAATATAGTCACTATAATAAATATGTTAACTTGGATTGATAATTTGGGTAGTCTCTCGATTCTTTAATGCTTCTTATCCGAACGATGAACATATCAAAACCATGATGCACGAAGTGAAGTGATTAGAATAAGTGAAGGCTATAGCTACCATGATGAATTGAATCTGTGGTGGGTTGCAACTAGGGGATTTATTGTAGTAAATAATTATCTTCCCTTACATATTCTTCCTCATTTGACTTCTAACTACCTTTGAATCTTTCTTGCTTCTGCTCTAAGAAGCTAGATTCTACAAAAGGCTTCTTGGGCATGCACCATCCCATATCTAGCTTGGGTCATCAAGGTTAGAGCATTGAGGCCTTATACATCTTTCATACACTTCTCTTAAAAAATTTGAAACAATGCACTCACGATACAAAGGCACTTCTTGTTAGCAACTTTATTTGTTTCTATTCAACTTAAACATGTTTAGTATTTAGCATTCCAAAAGGGGGATGTTATTGGCGACAAACCATCCATTGTAAACACTAATTTGTGATACATAAGTAGGAATAAATTTGGAACTAGGGAATACATTAGGTAATTGAATGTTAATTGGTTTCCTAGTCAATATAAGTTGGTCAAGCAAAGGATTAGATGTGGTGTTCAATTCCCACTACTTTTCAATATTTCATGTGTCATTTTCAAAATATATTTGTCTTCTATCGTGTTAATTTCATAGAAAAAATGTGCTCCTTATTTTTCACACATTCGATTCTCCCTATCAATTTATATTGTTCTTTGGCTTATTTCCCGCTTCTATTGTGTTTGGTCATGCTCCCATCATTGTTGTTTGGTTGTGAACCTTTCTCTTTGTTTTTTATCAATTTGTATTGTTCTTTGGCTTATTTCCCTCTTCTTTTGTGTTTGGTCATGCTCCCATCATTGTTGTTTGGTTGTGAACCTTTCTCTTTGTTTTTTCTCATTATATTCCTTTCATGCTTGCTTTGCAACAAATTCCTTTTTCGTATGCTCTATCTCTTTCACTATTTTGATGCACTCCTTTTACATTAGAATTCGATAACAATGACTAAACCTAAGGGGTGTTTCAAATTTCCTTTTTATATTGACTAAACTTAAGGGGTATTTCAAATTTCCTTTTTAAATTGCTCTAAATCCTCTCGTTATATGAGCATTAAGGAATCTAAACATGATGATTTTTTAATTGTTTCATAAGCTTATTTTCTACAGGTTTAGTGTTTCATAATCTTCACTTTTTCCACTCTTAGTGTTTCATTTAAGATTATGTTTGACAAGTTCTACAATGTCACTGGCATCTAATTAATGTATATCTATATCATTCTAAATCATTTAATTTTGCATTTACTAAAAAGGAGTTTTCATGTAAACGTAATATATATAAATATTGATCCATGCTAGTAACATTTATAGCATATGATAAGGTTCCTCAAAAAATATTTTACAATGTCGCTGACATCTAATTAATATATATCTATATCATTCCAAATCATTTAATTCTGCATTGCTTAAAAAGGGGTTTTCATGTAAACGTAATATGTATAAATATTGATCCATGCTAGTAACATTTATAGCATATGACAAGGTTCCTCAAAATATATTTTGTATTATTGTCTTTGTTATTTTTATATTTGTTTTGTCATTTCTGCATTTTTTTAATCTTCTTCTTATTCATTGACATGTTTTTTTGTATGTTGCAGATGCTATCCCATACTTTTTGTATTTTTATATTCACCACAATACAACTAAATGTGTTTACATCTAATTAACCAAGATATCATCATAAAATTTCATAGTGCCACAATTATGAAAATAATTGTCAAGAGTCCAAAAATTAAAAATTTCATCCTCGCAAGTAGGAAAATAAAGAGTATGATTATCAAAATCCAAAAGTAGACATTGAAGGGCTTGAGGGGATCAAACTTATGACATGGAGATCATATTTATCATTACTCAAAATACCTTTCTCATCCATAAGTTGGAAACTCTAGGTTTAGTGTATTTACTTCCCATTTATTATTCTCCTAGCGTGGGTGCTTTTATGTTGTTAAGATCACTAATGCCACCATAGGAAACCTGTTACTATGAGGCATGGGAAGATAGTTACAACCCCAAATTTGTCAAAATTTATGACACTCCCTCACAATCAAGGGGATGAACAAATTTGTAGGAAAACCCTAACTTTTGGTTGAAGGTGTTCTTCCGCAATAATCTAGAAAATAGAAGAAATCAGAGATATCCATCTTAACCTTATGGACCTTAACAATAATTTGCTAGGAGATATTAACATGTATAGCCACTATGCCAAGAAAGTAGAAACAAATTGTAAAGGTTTAACAAATTTTAACATCATTTCATTTCTTCCAGAGTAGAAAAATTGTTTCAATCTAAACAAGCTTCCATGCAAACTAGAACCCAATAAAACATGTGTTCTTATTTCCTAGCATGGAATTTTTCCATGAGATAGACTTCAAGAATACATGACCTTTTCCTAACATGGAATTTTTCCTTGAGATAGTATTCAAAGATAGATGACCACTCTTAATTCCGAGATCCACCACTTGGCATATTGACCTAAAAGGAAAAATTGTAGGAGTACTTAAAAGGTATTGAAGTAATGCATCTATCAATTACCATCCCTTTCTTGATTTAGGATCAAAGTTTTTTATCCAAGGGAGTGCCCGGACTAGTTCAAATTTACCATAAGGCTCATGTAATCCAAATATTGCAATGGAATTTAATAGAAATAATGAAGATACAAATATATAAATGTTCATCCAAATTGGCTTTAGTTACAAATGATTAATCTGTATAAATTGGACCATGAATTTGAAAAAAAATCACACTGTTAAAAGAGGAGGTAGAAGCACTTCCAATTAACAATAGTAACAAATTTAACAAGGTAATCCAGGGTGAAAGAACCCTTCTAAATACACATTTGAGACATGAAAAAACAATCTTAATGAGAGGATATTCATAACAATAACATGACACTCAGTAAAGAAGTGTTAGATGAATTAATAGTGAATAGTGACCTCGTTCTTGAGAGGAAAATGATGGTTTATGAAAATACCACATGGAAGAGCCAAAATTCGGATCACTGCAGGAAAGAAAACAGAAAAAGGCAGTACTTTACAGTACCCGAAACATTTTAATATACACATTTGAGACATGAAAAAACAATCTTAATGAGAGAATATTCATAACAATAACATGACACTCAAGAAAGAAGTGTTAGATGAATTAATAGTGAATAGCGACCTCTTTCTTGAGAGGAAAATGATAGTTTATGAAAATACCACATGGAATAACCAGAGTTCGGATCACCGCAGGAAAGAAAGAAGAAAAAGGAAACACTTTACAGTACTCGAAACATTTTAATATACACATTTGAGACATGAAAAAACAATCTTAATGAGAGAATATTCATAACAATAACATGACACTCAGGAAAGAAGTTTTAGATGAATTAATAGTGAATAGTGACCTTGTTCTTGAGAGGCAAATGATAGTTTATGAAAATACCACATGGAATAACCAGAGTTAGGATCACCACAGGCAAGAAAGCAGAAAAATGTAGTACTTTACAGTACCTGAAACATTTTAATATACACATTTCAGACATGAAAAAACAATCTTAATGAGAGAATATTCATAACAATAACATGACACTCAGGAAAGAAGTGTTAGATGAATTAATAGTGAATAGTGACCTCGTTCTTGAGGGATGTTAAAAATTGGTATCCCCAATTTGTAACATCCCCAGCCACCAATAGGCCGAGCAATGCCACCACTCAGACACTTCACTTAGTTCTGATACCAAACTGTAGCATCTCCGGACAACACAGAGACCGGGTAATGCTACCACTGTGGAATATACACTTATATAATATATGCATTTTAATTGAATTAAAACACTTAATCACAATAATCACAGAATTACTGCTATCATATAGAATCAATGGAATTAACAGTAGTTCAGATACGCAACAGAATACATGATAACATTCAAGCATCACAGACATGCATAAGATATAAATTAATCACAAACTGATACTTATCTTTTCAACTGGAGTAACACCACCAACTACGTGAAGACCTTCCACGAGCCTCCCATCCATAGACCATGTTGCTCATCACTCTCAACAGTGGGTCACCCCCAAGCTGGGACTAAGATCCACCTATGGTAAGGGATTCCTAGACTAGGCCGAGGTTACAGGAAACTGCATAGTGCAACTAGAAGGATTCTCTCTAGGAGCCTTCTTACACCGACTACTCATGGACTCTCATTCCCCACATGCCTATTTCACCCGAGAGTATACACCTTCACTGTCACACAGTCCATCGGTTGCTTCACCTCCCTCTCAGGGTATCGACAACAGGGCAGATCAAGAATTTGCAGAGCTTCGTAGTTGGTGTTGGACTCTCTCTGGGAGAAAACCATTTCCTAGAAAACTCTCTCAACTAGAGAGAGATGCTCACAAGCTTGACAACCTGCCTCTTCAACCACAACCAACTCCCTCACCTAGAGAGAGTGTTTCACACAGGCCTGACAACCTGCTTCTTCAACTCTGTTCTCGCACAAGGAGGACAACAACAAGGCTCAGCAAGGAACAAACGATGGAAGAAAGGCACACTCCGCCCAGTAACTGCATGGCCACAACAACCCACAATCATAACACACACAAAACAGATAATACACAAGATACTCGGGCTTCATAGAAGATGCAGATCAGTCCACGGGTTCTCATTGGGTTTAGGATGCGTGACCAGCTAAAAAAACACAGATGTCGATGATGGAGGTCTCAACTTTAGGCGGAGGATGGGAGAATGGTTGAACGAAAAACCTTCCCGTGAGGGTTTCCTTCCCTATGCATGGGTAAAAAAATGAAGACACAGAGGAAAAACGAGTTCAGACGGGCATCCCAGCAAAATCAGGAGGAGGATGTCAGAATGATAGAACCACCCCCAACACGGCTGACTCATCAGTTTTAACTGCATGCACCCAGGTCAACACTTGTCCTCCTGGAGCCGCATGAGTTCCACTTAGTACACGTTCCCTTTACAGGAACTTAGGAAAACACTCAACATGTCCACCTTAGCCTTCAGGAAATAATAATAAATTATTATCCCCTTTAGAGGTAAGCCCCCTAGCTTAGACCCTAGCATAGATGATTTTAGGGGCTAAATTTTGCGAATTGTTAAGAACCAAATATCAATATAGCATAGAAAATCCTCAGAAAAAGTACTCAACGCCTTGAAAAAGAGAGAATTTCAGATAATAATCCTCTTCGATGGGGCAACCTCCTTTTACCCCACTTAAATGTTCAAGTACAAGATGATTCAAAATGAAAATGTATCCTTGGTATATATAGGAGACTAGGAGGTATAATTACAACTAATGGCCTAAAGCCGACATAAATAAAATAACAT
>SNQJ01S0010018.1:0-16942 GCA_010110895.2 Picea sitchensis | reverse complement strand
TAATGGAAAATTTAATATTACATATTTGGTCTTGGAGCCAATCATGGAACTATGCTTGGAGAAAAAATCTATGTTTGAGGAGGCCTCATTTTTCCATATCTACATGGATTTTAATAAAAAATAGGATATGTTGTCAAAATAAGCCATCAAGCTACAAGGCTCCTTGTGGAATGTGAATACAAGGATAATGCTCTACTAGAAGCTACTCAATTGTCTATGTTTTGATGTTTGGTTGATAGGTCTTGGGGTAGATATAGAATTATGTTTTCTTGGAGGTTAAAGACGATTCTAGTTATGTTAGGTTTTGTTTAGATTGATTTTGTATGGCTATGTGATGCAGGAGCATCTCAAGCGAGCTAGCGCAGAGATAAAAGACAGCTGGAAAAGCACTCAGTGCAAATTTTGAAAATGTTATGTAATGACAATAAGATCATTAAACAGAGGGGACACTTGTATAATGTAAAAGGACCTTGAGTGATCCGCTCTCATCCTTAGTAGGTAGAAGGCATTTATAATAGTTAATGCAAGTAGATAAAAATTAATGCGTAGATTAGACAGTTTAAAATGAAAGAGGGAAATGGGATATAGACACCCTTATTGTGTATTGTAAAAAAGAAGAGGGATTATGTCAATTGAGAGCATAGAGTATAGAAGAGAAGAAGCAGAGTGTTGTGTAGAAGAATCCCATGTACACAAGTTCTGGATTAATACAAAAAAGGCTTTGATTCAGACTCATGGTGTTCAAATATTCTCTGTGTATGCATTATTAAATGTTATGCTCATGAATGTTTTACTCTTTATGTAATGCATTTGTTGTTTATGCTATGTGTGTACGATTTCTTGTTGAATGTCTGAAATCTGAGAGAGAGAGAGAGTAAGGGAAATGAGTTTCAATTGTTTCTCTATGTGAGCAAGAGTTCCTGCAAGGAGTGCATTGACAAAGGGTTCAGAGGTTTGTCTCTGAAAGCTCAGATAAGATAGATTTTGTTCTTATTCCCTTAGAAGTGCAGCTAGGCACAGGAGCCATGCAAGGAGTGCGCAGGCCAAGTAAAGTCTCAGAGTTTGCGAACATGAGAAATTATTGAAGGGCTACTGTTGCAATGAGTGCGCAGAGTCGAAGGATTTCAATTCCCTAGAGTAGCTGAGGAATTTTCTGCCAGGAGTGCATGCAGGGGTCTTCTTCAAGACTCAGAGTTAGGGAAAGCTCAAGAAGGATAAAGCCTTTGAAATTGTCGAAGAGAAGCACAGGAAGTTTGTGCATTGGGGCATTGAGAAGGTGTCACAAGTTTGTGTTGCAGGCGGGAAAATTTTGTGGAAAAATACTTTGGTGAAAATATTGCAGAAGTCCTTGGGAAGGAAGGAGAACAGACAGTCAAAATTCTCCATGGAGAATTCACGAAGTCCCGCAAGCCGTCAGATCTCACGAAGGAACAGGGGAGTTACGGACAGTGTTTTCAAAGGTTCAATATCAGGAGAGGCAGAGCCGCAGATTCAAGCCAATAAGGGCCGTTGGATTTTCCCGAGGATTTCCATTTCGGGGTTTCATAGATTGAAGTCCCAAAATATTTGCATTAATACTCGCGAAGTGCGAAGTCCCAAAAAGGCGGAAAGTCTAGTTGTGGGGCCAGCGCTGGAAATCGTGTCGAGGGTTGACATTTCGGGATTTCGGGAAATAGAAAGTCGGGATTTCGGAGGTCGTGGAGCAGAGTTGCATGACATCACAACTCGCAAACTCATGAAAGTCGAATAGCCGAAATTGACATCGGGATTCAGGAATTCAGGGTTTGCATCGATAAGAGATTTTCGTATCGAGAGTCTCAAACTTCCGATACATGAAAGACGCGCTGACCGTTGGATCAAGCGGGGAATCACAACCGTTGATTTCTTTTGGTGACCGAACCTTGGAGTTCAGATATTCAGGTTTCAGAGGTCTATGGGATAAGACACTTGATTTCGGATTCGTGAAATCGTGAAATCCGATCTCTCAAAGTATAAAGGGGGGAATTTCTCAAGGTTTTTTTTGGGTGCAGATTTCCCAAAATGGAAATAGAAGAGCCTAGTGTTGAGAGCTCTTTGGGCCAGTGGGAGAGGAAATATCCTGTGTGCGTGGACTTCCGACCTGCAGGTTGGGAGGGCTGCGTCATTCTTGGTATCAGAGCATAGAAAGGTTTCTTTGCTTTTCGTAGCAGGGAAAAGAAGTTTCTCCATGCCACTGAGAAGAAGGGACATGCAAACACCCGATCCGCCAGAGGAGAGGGAAATGCCAAGAAGAAGGGGTAGGCAGATGCCTGATCCAGCCATGGAGAGAGAGATGCGTGACCTACGTGTCAGACTTGAAGACATGGAGACAGCACAGAGGCACACAACTGATGCTGGAGATATTAGTGAGTCCAAAAGCGAAAATGAAGCTGGACATGATGAAGAAGAAGTCACAGTAGAAGATGCAACAAATGAATGCTTGCTTAGAGTTGTTGCAAGAATGAGTGCAAGAGCCAAGATGGACATTCCAGTTTATGAGGGAAATTTGGATGTAGAGGAGCTTCTAGATTGGATGAGAGCTCTGGAAACATACTTTGACTATGAAGATGTCGAAGAGGACAAGAAGGTCAAACATGTTGTCACGAGGTTAAAGGGACATGCAACATTGTGGTGGGATGAGCTACAATCTGACAGACGCTGCCAAGGCAAGCAGAAGATCAAGAGTTGGGACAGGATGATCGCAAAGATGAAGGCGAAATTCATCCCCATAGATTATCAAATTACTCTGTTTCGAAGGATGCAGAACTTGAGATAGAAGATGATGACAGTGAAGGAGTACACTGAAGAGTTCTACATGCTGAACATCAGAGCAGGTCATCGTGAAAGTAATGATGAAAAAGTTGTCAGGTATATGAATGGCCTGAGATACGAAATCCAGGATGAGATGAGCATGATGACCATCCGAACGGTGGAAGATTCTTATCAAATAGCTCTAAAGGAGGAAGAGAAACTGAGCCGAAAGCAGGGTCAAAGAGGTCGAGGCAGAAGTCAAGCCAAGGGCAAGTCAGTTGGCCAAGATAGAAATCAGAAGCCTAAAGAAGAATGGAAGAAACCTCAGATTGAGAGAGGTGGAAGCTCACAGCGAGGACAATACATTGGACAACGAGGGAAATATACTGACCCGAGAGGAGATTATGCTGATAATAACTTGTTTCCTCGTACTAGAGGAAGAGGAATAGGTGGAGTGATAAAATGCTTCACATGTGGAAAGGTTGGACACAAGTCTTATGAATGTCCAGAGAAAAAGAAAGAAGGTGGAGAGGGTCACATTTTCGAAGCTCAAAGGCAGAATGTTGAAGCAGAGGATGCTGAAGGTGGAAGATCGCTAATGATGCGAAAATCTCTTTTGACACCAGAGAAAGAGGTGGAGAGTTCAGTCCAAAGAAACATAATTTTTCGGACTGCATGCAAAACCAAGGACAGGGTATGCAAAGTCATTGTGGACAGTGGTAGCATGGATAATCTCGTTTCAACAGATATGGTAGAAAAGTTGGAGCTGGAGACAGTTGAACATCCAAGTCCATATAGAGTTTCGTGGCTACCAAAAGGACATCAGGTAACTGTTACTAAACAGTGTTTAGTTGAATTTAAGATAGGAGGATATAACGATAAGATACTTTGTGATGTCATTCCCATGGATGTTTGTCATTTATTGCTGGGTAGATCATGGCAATATGATAGAAATGTGATTTATGATGGGAGGATGAACACATACACCCTAGAGAAGAATGGGAGAAATCACATGTTGCTTCCAATCAAAGATAAGGAGGTGAAACCTGAAGTAAGTAACACTGTACTTCTCATGAGTGGGAATGAACTTCTTACAGAGGTTAAGAAGAAAGAGGAAGCGCAATTCATTGTGGTTAAGAAGCCAAATATTGTTTTAACCAACACAAGGGTAGATGATTTACCAGAAGAGGTTCAGGAACTGCTGGAAGAGTTCACTGACATAGTAGTGGACGAACTACCTCGTTCGTTGCCACCAATCAGAAGTGTGAGTCATCATATTGATCTCATACCTGGAGCTAGTTTTCCAAACAAAGCAACGTACATATTGACGTAGCAGGAGAATGAAGAGGTCAAAAGACAAGTCCAGGATTTGTTGGACAAAGGTTTGGTTAGGGAAAGCTTGAGTCTGTGTGCTGTTCCGACAGTACTCAGTCCAAAAAAAGATGGAGGTTGGAGGATGTGTACTGACGTGAGGGCAATCAACAAGATAACCATCAGGTACATATTTCCATTACCAAGGATGGATGATCTGATGGATTGCTTGAGTGGAGCAAAATATTTTTCGAAGATTGATTTGAAAAGAGGTTATCACCAGATTTGCATGAGGGAAGGTGATGAATGGAAGACAACATTCAAAACCAATGAAGGGTTATACAAATGGATTGTTATGCCATTTGGATTAACAAATGCACCGAGTACTTTCATGAGACTGATGAATGAAGTCCTGAAGGATTTCATTGAAAAATTTGTCATTGTGTACCTTGATGACATTATGATTTTTAGTAAAACAAAGGCAGAGCATCTCAAACATTTGGCTACAGTGATGCAGAGGTTACAGCAGGAGAAGTTGTTGATAAACATGAAGAAATCCTCATTCATGAAGACAGATCTTATTTATTTGGGTTTTGTTATTTCTGCAGATAAGTTGAGAATGGATCCGGATAAGGTGGAGGTAATCAAGAATTGGCCATCACTGAAAAGTATCTTTGAGGTGAGAATTTTTCACAAATTGGCTAGTTTCTACCGAAAGTTCATCAGTAATTTCAGTGGAATTAGTGCACTGATGATGGACACAGTGAAGAAGAGACACAAATATTTTCACTGGATAGAAGAGGCTGAGAAGAGTTTTAATTTGTTGAAGAGGAAAATCATGGAACAACCAATCCTGGTGTTGCCTGATTTCCAAAAGACATTTCAAGTGAAATGCGATGCAAGTGGATTTGCAATAGGGGCAGTCTTGAGCCAAGAAGACAAGCCGATAGCATACTTCAGCGAAAAGATGAATGAAGCGAAAGTGAAATACTCCACTTATGACAAGGAGTTCTATGCTATTATTCAGGCATTGAAGAAATGGAGACATTACTTGATCCCAAAGGAATTTGTCTTATACAATGATAATCATGCACTGCAGTTTGTGACTCAACAGGAAAAGTTGAATCAGAGACATGTTAAATGGGTTGAATATATGCAAAATTTCACTTTTGTGATTAAACATATTTTTGGTACTTCTAACAAAGTTGTTGATGCTTTGAGCAGGAAGTGTTTGCTATTGCAGGAGTTCAGGGTCAAAACGTTGGGTTTTGATGATCTTAGGGAGATGTATCAAGATGATAAAGATTTTAAAGAGGTGTATGAAGCAGCTAAGAATCCAATTCTCAGAGACAGAAGCCAATGGGAAGAATACATGATCCAGGAAGGATTATTGTTTAATGGTAATCAGCTTTGTATTCCAAAATGCTCCATGAGGGAGAATTTTGATGCCACACAACCCTCCTCAACCTGCAGGTCGGAAGGTCCACACGCATAAGATATTTCCTTTACCACTGGCCCAAAGAGCTCTCGGAAATGGCTCCTCTATTTCCCTTTCGGGAAATCCGCACCCACAATCAACTTCAAGAATTCCCCCTTGTGCTTCGGGAGATTGGACTTCGCACTTTCGCGATTCCGGTGGTCAAGTGTCTTCTCTTTCTATCTCTGAAACGCGAAAACCAGTCAACGTTGACCTTTTCTCTCCCTATTTCGGATTTCTCCTTATCGCGATCTCGAAGGTCGCGATGTCAATGAACTTGTTCCCGTGATTCCTGAAACCCGATTTGCCGAAAATCTGATATGCTCGCAAGCTTTCACTTTTCAACAGCCCCTCTTTCCATCGGGGCTTCGGACTTCGTGATATCGTGAATCCTAATAAAAAGAATTCGGAACTTCACTCCACGAAACCCTGAAATGGTCAACAGAGTTTGACTCCGTGTCGATAGTGCGCCACCTGTCCACCTTGCCTATTCTTGTGGCCCACACGATCCTTTCGGCCTTCAGGACTTCACATTTCATGATTTCACGAGTTCTGTTGCCAAAATTATGGGACTTCCACTCGTGAAAAACCCAAAAGAAAAGCTCACGGGTAAATCTAGTGGCTCCTGTGGCTTGGATCTACGGCTTTACTCCTCCTAAGCTTAGAAACTTTAGGAATACTTGCGGTAACTACCCTGCTCCTTTGTGAGATCTGACGGCTCACGGGACTTCATGGATTCTCCACAGATAATTGCGATCGTCCATCTCTTTCCTTGAGAACTCATCCTCCTGCGGTCCGACGTCGCTATGCCTTCCTTCAAATTTTCAAGGTGCTTGGCCTCGAGCCTTCCTTCGACTCCTTCGAAGGTTCAAATCCTTCTGACCTTTCTCTCGACTTCGAGTCTTTTAGAAATCCCCTGCTCGCACTCCTTGCAACAGACTTTCAAACACTTCCAAGTGTTGAATTCCCTTCGACTCTGCACACTCCTGCAATAGCAATCTCTCAATACTTCATTCAGGTTCACAACTCTGAGACTTTACTTGACCTACGCACTCCCTGCACGTCTCTTGTGCCCAACTGCACTTCTAAGGAAATGAGAACAGAATCTATCTAGCCTAATCTTTCAGAGACAAACCTCTGAACCCTATGTCAATGCACTCCTTGCGGACAATTCAACTGCACTCCTTGCAGGAACTCTCGCTCAGATAGAGAAACAATTGAAACTCATTTCACTACCCTTTCCTCTCAGATTTCAAACATTCAACAAGAAATCATTCATACATAGCATAAAAGAAATTGCATGACAGAAAGAGTAAAACATTCATGAGTATAACAATTAACATTTATACACAGAGAACTGACACAATGCCATGAGTTTGAATCAAAGTTCTTTTCTTATTAATTCAAATCTCTGTACACGGGTGTCTTCAAATTATAGTTCTCCCTTCGCAGCTCTGTATGCTCTTACTCATAATCTTCGTGCTTCTCACGCTAATGTTACAATACACAATGAGGGTATCTATATCCCATTTCCCTCTTGCACTCCAAAACTGTCAAATCTAACATTCAATTTCTATCTACTTGCATTAACTACTATAAATGCCTTCTACCTACTAAGGATGAGAGCGGATCACTCAAGGTACGTTTACATTATACAAGTGTTCCTCCACTTGGAAACTTCATTAATACTTCAAAACGTTTTCAAAATTTGTGCTGGGTGCTTTTCCAGCTGTCCGTTGTCTCCGCACTGGCTCGCTTGAGATGCTCTTGCATCATACTCCCTTGCTTGAAAATTTTCATGGGCTCTTTTCCATGAGCTCACGCACGGTCTATCCATGCTTTTGGATCTCCGCTTCATTCTCCCAGCTGGCATCTTCAACTGGATGGCCTTTCCACTTGACCAAATATTCAAAGTATTGCTTTCGGCTGGTCTTCTTGCTCACTCTTTTGTCCAGTATGCGCTCCATCTATGGCTTTTCTACAACTGGCATCTGCTTTGTCCACTGGAATTTTGGTTGTTTATTTCCTATCCTTGCTTCCTAATATTTATATGGGTACAAATATGAGATATTGAATATCGGAGAAATTTCGATCCCATCGGGTAATTCAATCTCGTAAGCATTCGCCCCAAATTTCTTTAATACCTTACATGGTCCGATTTTCTTCATCTTCAGTTTATTATATGTTCCTCTCGGGAACATTTCCTTTCTCAAATGTGCTAGAACCAAATCACTGACCTCAAATTGAAGTTGTCTCATGTGTTGATCTGCTCTGCGCTTATATTCCTGGCTCGAATTCTGCAATTACTCCTTCACTTGGGTGTGAAGTTCCTTCATCGCCTCTGTGAAATCTTCTGCACTAGCGCTCCTAGTTGCAATCTATTCTAAATCTCTCAATTTAGAAATCCCTCTCGGCTGCATGCCATAGAAAATTTGAAATGGACCTTACCCTGTGCTTATGTTAACTGAATCGTTATAAGAAAATTCCGCTTGTGGTAATATGTTGTCCCACTAGATGTGGTGTTCTGCCACCAGGCTTCTCAGCAAGTCTCCCAGACTTCTGTTTACCACTTCTGTCTGTCCGTCCATCTGAGGATGATAAGCCGAACTAAACAAAAATTTAGTCCCCATATTCTTCCATAACGTCCTCCAAAAGTTTCCTATGAACTTGGTGTCTCGATCCAAAACTATGCTCCTTGGCAAGCTGTGAAGTCGAATGACTTCTTTGAAAAACAGATTTGCAATGTGAGTTGCATCACTGGTTTTTTGACATGGAATGAAGCGTGCCATCTTGGAAAATATATCCACCACCACAAAGATTGAGTCAAATCATCTTTGTGTTCTTGGCAACCCCAATACGAAATCCATGCTAATTGCATCCCACAGCTTCTCAGGTATGGGAAATGGTTGATAAAACCCTGCATTTTGTCTCCTTCCCTTCGAATGATGGAAAAATCTGCATCTGTCCATGAATCTCTTGACGTCTGCTCGCATTCCTGGCCAAAAATATGACTCATTCAGCTTTACGAACGTCTTGTCATGACCAACATGTCCGGACAATCCTCCACTGTGTTTATCCTTCAACAAATTCTCCCTCATGGAGCATTTCGGAATACACAGCTGATTACCTTTAAACAATAATCCTTCCTGGATCATGTATTCTGTCCATTTTCTTCTATCTCTAAGAATTGGATTCTCAGCTGCTTCATACGCCTCCTTAAAATCCGGATCATCCCTATACATCTCCCTGAAGTCATCAAAACCCAATGTTTTGACCCTGAACTCCTACAACAACAAACATTTCCTGCTCAAAGCATCAACAACTTTGTTAACAGTACCAGAAATATGTTTGATCACAAAAGTAAAAATTTTCATATATTCCACCCATTTTAGATGTCTTTGATTCAACTTCTCATGTTGAGTCACAAACTGCAGTGCATGATTGTCATTGTATAAGACAAACTCCTTCGGAATCAAGTAATGCTTCCATTTTTTCAATGCTTGTATGATAGCATAAAACGCCTTGTCATAAGTGGAGTACTTCACTTTCGCTTCATTTAGCTTCTCGCTGAAGTATGCTATCGACCTGTCTTCTTGACTCAAGACTGCCCCTATTGCAAACCCACTTGCATCACATTTCACTTGAAATGTCTTCTGGAAATCTGGCAATACCAAAACTGGTTGTTCCATGATCTTCCTCTTCAACAGATTAAAACTCTTCTCGGCTTCTTCTGTCCAGTGAGAATACTTATGTCTCTTCTTCACTGTGTCCATCATTGGTGCACTAATTCCACTAAAATTTATGATGAACTTTCGGTAGAAACTAGCCAATCCGTGAAAACTTCTCACCTCAAAGATATTCTTCGATGATGGCCAATTCTTGATCACTTCCACCTTATCTGGATCCATCCTCAATTTATCTGCAGAAATAACAAACCCCAAATAAATGAGCTTTGTCTTCATGAATGAGGACTTCTTCATATTTATCAACAACTTCTCCTATTGTAGCCTCTCCATCACTATAGCCAAATGTTTCAGATTCTCTGCCACTGTTTTACTGAAAACCAGTATGTCATCCAGATATACGATAACAAATTTTCCGATGAACTCCCTTAGGAATTAATTCATAAACCTCATGAAGGTACTTGGCACATTTGTTAAGACAAATGGAATAACAAGCCATTCATACAACCCTTCGTTGGTTTTGAATGCTGTCATCCATTCGTCACCTTCTCTCATGGAGACTTGATGATAACCGCTTTTCAAATCAATCTTTGANCCTCGGCAATGGAAATCTGTACCTGATGGTTATCTTGTTGATCTCCCTAGAGTCAGTACACATCCTCCAGCCTCCGTCTTTCTTCGGACTGAGTACTGTTGGAACAACACACGGACTCAAGCTTTCTCTGACCAAACCTTTGTCCAACAACTCCTGGACTTGTCTTTTAACCTCTTCATTCTCCTGTAGCGTCAATCTGTATGTGGATTTGTTTGGAAAATTGGCTCCTGATATGAGATCAATATGATGACTCACACTTCTGATCAGTGGCAACGAACGAGGTAGTTCGTCCACTACTATGTCAGCGAACTCTTCTAGCAGTCTCTGAATCTCTTCTGGTAAATCATCCACTCTTGTGCTCGCCAAAACAATCTTCGGTTTCCTGACCACAATGAATTGTGGTTCTTCTTTCTTCTTGACCTCTGTAAGAAGTTCCTTCCCACTCATGAGAAGTACGATGTTACTTACTTCCGGTTTCATCTCCTTATCCTTGATTGGAAGCAACATGTGAGTCCTCCCATTCTTTTCTAGGGTGTATGTATTCATCCTCCCATCATGAATCACATTCCTGTCATATTGCCATGGTCTACCCAACAATAGATGAAAAACATCCATAGGAATGACATCACAAAGTATCTTATCATTATATCCTCCTATCTTAAATTCAACTAAACACTATTTAGTGACAGTTACCCGATGTCCTTTTTGTAGCCACGAAACTCTGTATGGGCTTGGATGATCAATCGTCTCTAGCTCTAGCTTTTCTACCATCTCCGTAGAGACAAGATTATCTGTGCTACCACTATCCACGATGACCTTACATACCCTGTCCTTGGTCTTGCAAGAAGTCCGGAAAAGTCTGTTTCTTTGGACTAAACTCTCCACTTCCTTCTTTGGTGTCAAAAGAGATTTTCGCATCATCAACGATCTTCCGCCTTCAACATCTTCTGCCTCAACATCCTGCCTCTGTGATTTGGCGATGTGAGCTTCTCCTCCTTCTTTCTTTTTGTCTGGACACTCATAAGACTTGTGCCCAGTCTTTCCACATGTGAAGCATGTTATTACTCCACCTCTTCCTCTTCCTCTACCTCTGGTATGAGGAAAAACATTATTATCAGCATAATCCCTTCTCTGTTCGGTATGCTATCCTCACTATTCAGCATATTGCCCTCGCTATGAGGTTCCACCTCTTTCAGTTTGAGTCTGAGGTTTCTTCCAGTCCTCCTTGGGCTTTTAATGTTTATCTTGGGAAACTGATTTGCCTATGGGCTGGCTTTTTCCTCGGCCTCTTTGAACCTGCTTTTGGATCATCTTCTCTTCAGCGTTTAGAGCCATATGATAAGCATCTTCCACCATTCGGATGGTTACCATGCTCATCTCATCCTGAATGTCATATCATAGGCCATTCATGTATCTGACAACCTTCTCATCATCACTTTCTCGATGACCTACCCTGATGTTCAGCTTGTAGAATTCTTCAGTGTATTCTTTCACTATCATCAGCTTCTGTCTCAGGTTCTGCATTCTCCTGAACAGAGTAATTTGATAATCTCTGGGGATGAATTTCACCTTCATCTTTGCAATCATCCTGTCCCAACTTTTGATTTTTTGCTTGCCTTTGCAGCGTCTGTCATCTTGTAGTTCATCCCACCACAATGTTGCATGTCCCTTCAATCTTGTGACAGCATGCTTGACCTTCTTGTCCTCTTCGACATATTCATAGTCAAAGTATGTTTCTAGAGATCTAATCTAGTCTAGAGGCTCCTCTACATCCATATTTCCCTCATAAACTAGAATGTCCATTTTCGCTCTTGCACCCATTCTCTCAATAGCTCTGATCAAACGTTCGTTTGTTGCATCTTCGGCTGCAACTTCCTCTTCTTCATGTTCAGCTTCAATCTCACTTTCAGAATCACTAAGATCCCCAACACTGACTGTACGCCTTTGTGTTGTCTCCATGTCTTCAAGACTGGCGCGTAAATCACGCATTTCTTTTTCCATGGTTGGATCAGTCATCTGCCTACCTCTTCTTCTCGGCATTTCCCTCTCCTCTGGTGGATCGGGTGTTTGCCTGTCCCTTCTCCTTGGTGGCATGGTGAATTCTCCTTTTCCCTGCTATAGAAAGAAAAGAACCTTTCTGGGCTCTGATACCAAAAATTGATGCCACGCATCCCTCCTCAACCCGCAGGTCGGAAGGTCCATGCACACAGGATCTTTCCTTTACCACTGGCCTGAAGAGCTCTCGAAAATGGCTCCTCTATTTCCCTTTTGGGAAATCCGCACCCACAATCAACTTCAATAATCACCCCTTGTGCTTTGGGAGATCGGACTTCACACTTTCGCGATTCCGGTGGTCAAGTGTCTTGTCTTTCTATATCTAAAACCCAAAAACCAGTCAACGCTGACCCTTTCTCTCCCTATTTCGGATTTCTCCGTATCGCAATCTCGGCGGTCGCGATGTCAATCAACTTGTTCCCATGATTCCTGAAACCCGATATGTCGAAACTTCGATACGCTCGCAAGATTTCACTTTTCAACAACCCCTCTTTCCGTCAGGGCTTCAGACTTCGCGATATCGCGAATCCTAATGCAAAGAATTCATAACTTCACTTCACGAAACCCTGAAATGGTCAACGGAGTTTGACTCCGTGTCGATAGTGCGCCACCTATCCACCCTGCCTGTTCCTGTGGACCACACGATCCTTTCGGCCTTCGGGACTTCACGTTTTGTGATTTTGCGAGTTCTGTTGCCAAAATTACAGGACTTCCACTCGCGAAAAACCCGAAATAAAAGTTCACGGGTAAATCCAACGGCTCCTATGGCTTGGATCTACGGCTCTACTCCTCCTGAGCTTAGAACCTTTAGGAATACTTGCAGTAACTCCCCTGCTCCTTTGTGAGATCTAACGGCTCACGGGACTTCGCGGATTCTCCACAGAGAATTCCGACCATCCATCTCTTTCCTTGAGAACTCGTCCTCCTGCGGTCTGACGTCGCTACGCCTTCCTTCAAATTTTCAAGGTGCTTGGCCTCGATCCTTCCTTCGACTCCTTCGAAGGTTCAAATCCTTCTGAACTTTCTCTCGATTTCGAGTCTTTCAAAAAACCCCTTCTCGCACTCCTTGTGACAGACTTTCAAATACTTCCAAGTGTTGAATTCCCTTCGACTCTGCGCACTCCTGCAACAACAATCTCTCAATACTTCACTCAGGTTCGCAACTCTGAGACTTTACTCGAACTACGCACTCCCTGCTCAACTCCTGTGCTGAACTGCACTTCTGAGGAAATGAGAACAAAAGCTATCTAGCCTGAGCTTTCAGAGACAAACCTCTGAACCCTGTGTCAATGCACTCCTTGCAGACAATTCAACTGCACTCCTTGCAAGAATTCTCGCTCAGATAGAGAAACAATTGAAAATCATTTCACTACCCTTTCCTCTCAGATTTCAAACATTCAACAAGAAATCATTCATACATAGCATAAAATAAATTGCATGACAGAAAGAGTAAAACATTCATGAGCATAACAATTAACATATATACACAGAGAACTGACACAACGCCATGAGTTTGAATCAAAGTTCTTTTCTTATTAATTCAAATCTCTGTACACGGGTGTCTTCAAATTACAGATCTCCCTTCTCAGCTCTGTATGCTCTTGATCATAATCTTCATGCTTCTCACGCTAATGTTACAATACACAATGAGGGTGTCTATATCCCATTTCCCTCTTGCACTCCAAAACTGTCAAATCTAACATTCAATTTCTATCTACTTGCATTAACTACTATAAATGCCTTCTACCTACTAAGGATGAGAGTGGATCGCTCAAGGTCCGTTTACATTATACAATTGTGCCTCCACTTGGAAACTTCATTAATACTTCAAAACAGTTTCAAAATTTGTGCTGGGTGCTTTTCCAGTTGTCCGTTGTCTCCACACTAGCTCGCTTGAGATGCTCCTGCATCAAATTTGTTGAAGGAGAAACACAGTGGAGGATTGGCCGGACACTTCGGTCACGACAAGACATTCGCAAAGTTGAATGAGTCATATTTTTGGCCAGGAATGTGAGCATAAGTTAAAATATTTGTGGATAGATGCAGCATTTTCTAGCATTTGAAAGGCAAGAGGCATAATGCAAGATTTTATCAACCATTTCCCATACCTGAGAAGTCGTGGGATGAAGTTAGCATGGAATTCATATTGGGGTTGCCAAGAACACAAAGAGGGTTTGACTCAATCTTTGTGGTGGTGGATAGATTTTCCAAAATGGCACATTTCATTCCATGCTAGAAAACCAGTAACGCAACTCACATTGCGAACTTGTTTTTCAAAGAAGTCATTCGACTTCACGGCTTGCCAAGAAGCATGGTTTCATATCAAGACACTAAGTTTGTAGGACACTTTTGGAGAACCTTATGGAAGAAGCTGGGAAATAACTTGTCATTTAGTTCATCTTATCATCCTCAGACAAATGGAAAAACAAAAGCGGTGAACAGGAGTCTAGGAGACTTGTTGAGAAGCTTGGTGATAGAACACCACATCCCATGGGATAACATATTACCACAGGCAGAGTTTTCTTATAACGACTTAGTTAATATAGGCACGAGGCAGAGTCCATTTCATATTGTCTGTGGCATGCAGCTGAGAGATTCAAAATAGATTACGACTAGGAGCGCTAGTGCAAAAGATTTCGCAGAGGCAATGAAGGAACTTCACAACCAGGATAAGGAACGATTGCAGAGTTCGAGTCAGGAATATAAGTGGAGAGCAGATCAACACAGAAGACAAATTCAATTTTATTTTGGCAATTTGATCCGCGCACATTTGAGAAAAGAAAGGTTCCCGAGAGGAACATATAATAAACTGAAAATGAAGAAAATCGGACCATTCAAGTTCTTGAAGAAATTTGGGGCGAATGCTTACGAGATTGAATTACCCGATGGGATCGAAATTTCTCCGATATTCACTATATTGGATTTGTACCCTTATAAAGCTGAAGAAGATGAAGCAGGAAATGAACAACCATAGGTTCAGTGGCGAAAGCATATGCCAGTTGCAGAAAAGCCACAGATGGAGCGCGTACTGGACAAAAGGGTCAGCAAGAAGACCAGGCGAAGGCAATACTTTGAGTATCTGGTCAAATGGAAGGGCCATCCAGTTGAAGATTCTAGCTAGGAAAATGAAGCAGAGATCCATAAGCATGGGTAGACCGTGCATGAGCTCATGGACAGGAGCCCATGAAAATTTTCAAGCGAGGGAGTATGATGCAGGAGCATCTCAAGCGAGCCAGCGCGGAGATAAAAGATAGCTGGAAAAGCACTCAGCACAAATTTTGAAAATGTTATGTAATGACAATAAGATCATTAAATGAAGGGGACACGTGTATAATGTAAAAGGACCTTGAGCGATCCGCTCTCATCCTTAGTAGGTAGAAGGAATTTATAATAGTTAATGCAAGTAGATAGAAATTAATGCATAAATTAGACAGTTTAAAATGAAAGAGGGAAATGGGATATAGACACCCTCATTGTGTATTGTAAAAAAGAAGAGGGATTATGTCAATTGAGAGCATAGAGTATAGAAGAGAAGAAGCAGAGAGCTGTGTAGAATAATCCCATGTACAAAATTTCTGGATTAATACAAAAAAGGCTTTGATTCAGACTCATGGTGTTCAAATATTCTCTGTGTATGCATTATTAAATGTTATGCTCATGAATGTTTTACTCTTTCTGTCATGCATTTGTTGTTTATTCTATGTGTGTATGATTTCTTGTTGAATGTCTGAAATCTGAGAGAGAGAGAGAGAGAGTAAGGGAAATGAGTTTCAATTGTTTCTCTATGTGAGCAAGAGTTCCTGCAAGGAGTGCAGTTGAATTGTCCGCAAGGAGTGCATTGACAAAGGGTTCAGAGGTTTGTCTCTGAAAGCTCAGATAAGATAGATTTTGTTCTCATTCCCTTAGAAGTGAAGCTAGGCACAGGAGCCGTGCAAGGAGTGCGTAGGCCGAGTAAAGTCTCAGAGTTTGCGAACCTGAGAAATTGTTGAAGGGCTACTGTTGCAAGGAGTGCGCAGAGTCGAAGGATTTCAATTCCCTGGAGTAGCTGAGGAATTTTCTTCCAGGAGTGCATGCAGGGGTCTTCTTCAAGACTCGGAGTTAGGGAAATCTCAGGAAGGATAATGCCTTTGAAATTGTCGAAGAGAAGAACAGGAAGTTTGTGCATTGGGGCATTGAGAAGGTGTCACGGGTTTGTGTTGCAGGTGGGAAAATTTCGTGGAAAAATACTTTGGTGAAAAGATTGAAGAAGTCCTTGGGAAGGAAGGAGAACAGACGGTCAAAATTCTCTGTGGAGAATTTGCGAAGTCCCACGAGCCGTCAGATCTCACGGAGGAACAGGGGAGTTATGGAGAATTTTTTCAAAGGTTCAAGCTTAGGAGAGGGGGAGCCGCAGATTCAAGCCATCAAGGGCCGTTGGATTTGCCCGAGGATTTCCATTTCGGGGTTTCGTAGATTGAAGTCCCGAAATATTTGCATTAAGACTCGCGAAGTGCAAAGTCCTGAAAAAGTGGAAATTCTAGTTGTGGGGTCAGCGCCAGAAATCGTGTCGAGGGTTGAAATTTCAGGATTTAAAGAAATAGAAAATTAGGATTTCGAAGGTCGTGGTGCAGAGTTGCATGACATCGCAACTCACAAACTCACAAAAGCCGAACAACTGAAATTGACATCGGGATTCGGGAATTCGGGGTTTGCATCGACAAGAGATTTTGGTATCGAGAGTCTCGAACTTTTGATACGCGAAAGATGCGCTGACCGTTGGATCAAGCAGGGAATCACAACCGTTGATTTCTTTTGGTGACCAAACCTCAGAGTTCAAAAATTCAGGTTTCAGAGGTCTGCGAGATAAGACACTTGATTTCGGATTCGTGAAATCATGAAATCCGATCTCTCGAAGTATAAAGGGGGAAATTTCTCAAGGTTGTTTGTGGGTGCAGATTTCCCGAAAGGGAAATAGAAGAGCCTAGTGTTGAGAGCTCTTCGGGCCAGTGGAAGAGGAAAGATCTTGTGTGCGTGGACTTTCGACCCGCGGGCTGGGAGGGCTGCATCACTATG
>SNQJ01S0010017.1:132940-158828 GCA_010110895.2 Picea sitchensis | reverse complement strand
TTAAAAAGACACCAAAACAGTGATGATCCTTGCATAATGGCTTGGGATCATTACATACAATAACATATCTGTGTCCGAGCTAAGGTTGCAGACACTGGAGTCCTGCAACCACCCCTGCCTCTACCTCGGGTGAGACTGCATCTACTTCGCAGGTGTTTCCAAAAGGGATGATAGTTAGGGTTTTTTCGGTGCATTGTTGAAGCATTGAACCCTGGGTCTGCCCCTGTGCCAACAAATGGTTTCGTTTTCGGGACCTAAAACTATGATTGCTGGGAACTAGAGAAAAGAGAAAGCCGTGTGTGTAGATTTTTTTCCCTAGTACGCAGTATTCTACTTGACTTGTGAAGATCTGTGCTAAGAAGAGGAGTCAAATCTGAATAAAAGAGGTAAGATATTGAAACTTTGTGCTCTAATAAAGGTAAGAACAATGAATTTTTTTTATTGAAAAGGTAAGATAAGTGGAAATTTTTCTTTTGAAGGTATGAATCTAGGAATGTTTGATAAATTTTGTCCTAGACTAAAAAGTAGGGCACAACTAGAAGAAATAAGATTTGATATGATTAGATCTAATAGAAATGATGAAACATATGTTATTCCTATGCATAGAAATAATTTTTCGACTAACAAATGGATGTAGGATCCTAGAAAGATTTTTTTGCAGGTTAGTTACTGTGATCCTACTGCGGAGTAAAGGAAAGGTTGGGGATTGTTCAAGAGAAAGAGAGGATTAACTCTTTTCTATAGTTGCAGAAGACTGAGACATCTTGCTAAGGAATTCCCTGGTAGAGGTCCTACTTGCCTTTGTTGTAAAGCTATGGACCATGAAGTTTTGGATTTCCCTAGAATGATTTCTAAGGTTGAAAGAATGAATATGAGACAAGAAAACCCTGAGGAAGATCAAGCAACTAAGACTATGGAAAAACCCCAGAAAGAATCAGAGAATGTATTGCTACAAATGAAAGAAACCTTGAATGATCACAGAAATATCAACTTATCAGAGATCTTCAAAGAAAAAGAGTGCATAGAAGACTTTGACATTGAGTGTGTTCTGGATGAGGAAACACAAGTGAATATCATCACAGAAAGAACCTCAGAAATTTTAGGAAAGCCTTCTATGATTCCTTCATTAGGAAGAATAGGATTATTTAGAGGAAAGTTGATAACCCTATGTGGAAGACTCACCCAGATATCTATGAGTTCTCATGGAACTTCGACAGAGGAAGATTTTGAGGTTGTTAAATTTATTCAGAGAGACACCCCATTTTCTATGTTACTAGGAAAAACCTGGATTGAGAAGGATCAGACCAAAAGAAAAGAAGAGGAATCCCTAGAACAGAAGAAGCAAGAACTAAAAGATTTCATGACTAGGAGGTTAACGCACTTGATTGAAGAACATGAGAACAGATCGAAGTTGTTTAGAATCGAAAATTTGGATGTCGAAGTTGAAAGAAAAAAAGAAGTCTCACAGAAGAGTGGAGCACCTACCCCAGACAGAGAAGAAGTATTGCCCTTGAACCCTATGAAAGAATCTCAACAATGTGAAGTTACTATGCCAAAAGGAGATAAGAATCATAATGGAAAGAGGAATACCAAGATGAAGATCACATGGAGGAAGGCTAGAAAGTTTAGTGAGAAGAGAGAAAAGATAGAAAAGTTGTAGAAGGTTCTAGAGGGGACCTCACAGAAGGAAGGCTTGCAAAACTGGAACTTCGTCAGGATATGAGAACAACGCAACATGGAATTTCGCCATGGCGAAGAAATTTAACCATTGGAGGCATTATGACCATTAGATCGACACCCCCAAACGGTTAGAAAAACAATTATGACCAGAAATCTTGTCTTCAGACCATTGGGACCACACCGCAATGGGAACAACCACATTGATGAAGGCCTCTCATCCATTGGATAGATTCGTTTACATTGTTGTCTACTTATTCCATTGACTATTGCACCGAGAATACTTTTGCAAATTGTATCCACACCAACGAGAGAACTCATTGCTACCGCGTTGTCTTTACCGAGTTTGACACCTTTCTATTGCATTGAAGCATTCATTCATCAATCTGAGTCATCTGATCTTGAGCGTGTATGTCGGACGAACTCAGCGCAACTGAAAAGTGTGTAGAAGAAGTTCTAATTGATTTAATGGCTGAAAAAGTAATGTTCGTCGGGATTCAAGCCTCATCGACGAGAGGAGTGCAAGCCTCTCCATCGACTGCTCGTAGATCCAGACCATCCCGAGCTGGAGCTGAGAAAACAACCAAGCATAGAGATGACTTGCGGAATGCAAAGTTAATCCCAACTATCCTGCCTGACTACATCTTGCCTTTGACTAGTGCGGCGAGTCCTGACAGTGTCCCAAGGGATTTCGATTATACCTTGGTTACCGTGTACCTCCCGAAGGGGATACGTGTAGTTAGAACAAAGTAGGATAAGATTGCAACATTAAAATTCAGTGACTTCAATATAGGGGACCACAAGAACCACAACATGCTCTCCCCTCATAGATACTTGACTAGGATGAAGGGGAAGAACTTTAAAATAATCCCCCAACCATGGACTATGAACCTTGCACAGTCCACCATATTGAATGTGATGAAGATTCCACATTTCAAAAGGAACCAGGAGGTTAACGCGTGTGTTAAGATCCTGCTATCTATGGATAGACAGACACGTCATAGTCGATCTGACGCTGACCTATAGGATCACCAGATTGAGCATGCAGGGACTAGAAACACAAGACTTCTACCTAGGGAAGGTTGCAGACCTCGCCCTGGCATAGAGAATTAAGGATACCTATGGTGATGTAGAAAAGGGGACGCGAGGCTACAAGGTAGCTTCCATCCAGAATGGCGTAGTGCGTCTGGCCTGCCAGTTGATCACAAGAAAGCTAGTGAGAAAGACTAGAACTACGATGGTCACAGGGTTCATTGTTGACCTCACCGGAAAATGTGTATAAGGAATCCAAATGAACTGGGCGAAGTACTTAGTCAACCGGTTAGAATTGGATTTCCACGAAGCTCATAATCAGGGCTATGAGTTCCATTTTAGCTGTTTATTGATCATCATAGCATTTACTTCTTGGGAGATGCTGGAAGGTGCTACCTTCTCATACATTGAGCCATTCGAGCCACTCGCTGCGAAGTTCACCACGCTCTGGTACTCAACTGATATGGGAAAAAAGTGGCAGTCGAACATGGTATTCCACACATACTATCTCCAGTTAAAGAGGGATATTGGGGTTCTCCCTTGTATGACGTCGAAATCCCTGCCCTGGCTCAGTCCCCTCATGAAGTTATGCATAGATCAACACTTTATTTATATCACCATGCGCACAGATAAGCCTAAAGAAGAGCTTCAGTCATACTATAATCTCAGAGAGGAGTACCTCGAAGAGATAACTAAGGACTTGTGTGTAGAGCTCTTTATCCTTGCTGACCTAGCATAAATGTCTGATTTCGAGCTAATTGGTAGCTCAGAGGCCACTCACGAAGAGAATGATACACCTAGACCTAGCAGAAGTAAGAAGACCGAAGAGGTACAAAACCTGAGTAGTGCATCAGATGAAACTACTTCAAAATCACTTGCACGAGGAGATAATGACGAAGTAGATAAAGAAGAGACCAATGGAAAAGAAGATCAATAGAAGCAAGGCAAAGTAACACTGCCTAAGGATCCCATTGATGAGGTTGATCCCTCTAAGAAAATAAAGGTTTCCCCATGAAACCTACCTCGCGGAAGAAATCCAGAGCCACCAAGACTAAGCTGCAGATTGTGCTCACGCTTGATGACTTTAACTTCATCATCTCAGCCATATCAGACACCTCACAAGATATTATGCAGAACACTAAAGCCAAGAAAGCAACCATGTATGAAAAAATTGAGATATAACTAAGAAGGGTACAACATGCCCTTCAATTCAGCTGCGCAACATCCACTACACCCCCGCCATAAGAAGAACTAGAGTTGGGAGATGAACTTGCCCAAATAGGAAGAATAGTTGATGCAACCGAAGGTCCCCTTTGTCGAGCGCAAGAAGAGAAAGAACAGGCCAAGGTGGCCCTAAAGCAAGAACAACAGGAAGTGGTAGAGAAACGCCGAGTTGTGCAATAGGAGAAGGATGAACTCCACACCAAGTTTGAAGAGGAGAGAGCATAGGTCAAGCAAGAGAAAGATAAATTTCTCATAGGGTAGCTCAGAGTCAAAGAAGCAGTCAACATAGCACTTCTCTCTGTGATAGGCTTAGATCAAAAGGTAGAAGAACTAGTGGAGCATCAAGTAGCGCAGCTTGTGGAAGCGATCCAACAAATTCAACAAGGAATCAAAGAATTAGAGCTACAAATAGTTCCAAGTACCCCACAGGACGTGCAAGACCAAAGATAATCCATTGCCTAGAGCACAGTTGAGAGGATCAGAGAATTCTCTTTGGAATGTAAACAACTTAGCAGTAGAAGTGCACAAACCTATGAGAGAATTACTGAAGACCTTGAACTAAAGGCACTGGATTCATAGCTCCAAGAGGAAAAGAAACCAAAAATGACAATACATGCGCAATTGAAGCTCATGTTAGTAGTTGAAAGGATGAAGTGATCCTAGGAACAATGCACTGCTCAACAACAGGTCCACACCATACATAGCAAAGTCATGGAAGTGACTTAGAGGATCCAACTAGTCTAGGATGAAGCGTGCCAACTATTTGATGAGATTGAAGGTTGGGGAGCAGAGATGGAACAAGTAGTCACTGTAGTTGAACAATGCTTAGAGGGATCTGTCAACGAAGCAGTTATCCAAGAGTTCACCGAGAAGGAGGCCTTGGCGCATCAACAGGTCGAAGAAGCTCGAGCCAAGTTCGAGGATTTTGAAGAAAATATACCCAGACCAAAGTGACTCAGGATGAGTCACAGGTGAGTGTTGGGGGCTTGTTGGCCCTTGACCAAGTTTTGAGGATCCTTGGTCATGTTTGACCTATTTTGGGACCTCGACAAGATGTCGAAGGTGGAGCGCAAGTTGAAGTGGAGATTGTGGGATCTTGGCCCCTTATTTAGGGATTTTTGGGTTTTTGGCTTATGTAACAGGTATGGGGATGTCAACCCATGGGTTTACCGATGTTTAGGCCCTTTTTGTAATGTATAAATAGAATTCTAGGCGATGTAAGAAAGGGAGAGAGGCTTGGTACCTATCCAAGTGCTAAGTGAAAATTATAAATGATTTGTGCATGCTATGTTGAGAACTTGCAAAGCTAAGTGCAAGTGATTGTAAGAGACTGTGTAAAGGATTCGTTTTGTAATATAGCTCGGGGAAGGAGGATCTAGCGAAGTTCGCACAGATCTCCTGTCCTATGCAGAGTAGGATCTTGTGGTTCTGTGCATGTAGAAGATTGACATAAGACAATAAAAGAGAAGAAGAGTTGGTGGACGTAGCCCCAAGCTGGGGGTGAACCACGTATATCCTGTGTTTCTATTCTTTGTGTGATGTATTGATGTGTTTGTGTGCTTATTTTCTTAATTCTTTGATATAGATGAATGATAGATAGATATGTTGATGCTTTGTTCTTAATCATATGGACGAATGCTAGATCTAACCTATGTGAATGTGATTAGTTCTTGAATATACTAGATCTAGGTGAATATTGCATTGATTTGTTGTTAGGGTTTACCTGCGATGTAAATTAAGGCTGAATACTAATGATCTATAACTGCTAAGTGCTTTGTTAAGGTGTTACAATCATAGATCTGTGTCCCAACTAAGGTTGCAGACACTAGAGTCCTGCAACCACCCCTGCCTCAACCTCGAGTGAGACTGCATCTACTTCCCAATTGTTGTTGAAATGGCTGGTAGTTAGGGTTTTGTTAGTGTGTTGTTGAAGCATTGAACCCTAGGTCTGCCCCTGTGACAACATTTTCTCACTTTAAAAACTCTAAATTGCTTACAGAGTTGTGGGACTTAAAAGATAAATTGTGGAAACAAGTAAAACTGGTAAAAGGAAAACAAAACCACTAAGTATGTTTAAATGAATAGTCTTGCATGATCCATGTTAAGTAAAGGCAGTAAGGCCTTGGAATAACTGAGTTGGGTTGAAAGTCCCAGGTTGTGTAGAATGAGTTGGAGAAACGGGAAGGGCCCTTAACTCCTTTCTTGTTGTGTATTATGTTTTCTCTAGGACGAGAAGCTGGTGTGTTGATGAAAGTAAATGTTTTGACACCATAGTGATCATGTTTGTATGTATGTAGAAACAATTGAGGATTGTTTGTGTTGCACTCATGAAAAAATTAAGGATAATGTGATGAAGTCCATAAAGATATGCTAGGACATATCTGAATTTGTTTTATTGATTGGAATGTCGTGATACATGCATTTTTATTTTACATTAGGACTAAGGTATTTGTGATATATGTCAAGTGTAGAAAAGAGAATTTTGGGTCACCATGAGTGTTGGAACCTTGGTGACTAATGAAGGAAGAATGATTGGGTTCATTCAAAAGAAAATTTTAGTTTAATGTGCTCATTTGGGATTGTGATCAGCCTGTAGCAGACAACATAGTCCTACTGCAATAATGAACAATAATGAATAAGCCATATGATGAAGAGGTCGGTTAGGCTCAAAAACACCTTGACAAGGTGCTTTCCATGGGTGTGGAAAACTTAAAACCAATGTAAGGGTACATTGGGTATGGATGTGGCCATGGAGATTGACACACTGATTAAATTCATTTGATATTTGAATTGCTTTTAGAAAAAAATGGTATGATGAAAGGGTGCATACGTAAATAATGATATTTCCTTTTGATTTGTATACTTGAATAGATTAAAATGACTTGGACTGTTAGTATGCATAGTTTTGAAATTATAAAGTGCATGAAAACTAACAATTTGTTTGGATGGGGAATTTTGAAGTTACAAGAAGAAAGGCTCTTGGATATGGTAGTGTTGTAAGCCCATAAGGAAGACCAATTCCCTGTTGAGACAGACTTCTATGGGAAGAAAAACCCCATACTTGTGAATCTAGTTCATGTGTGGAACATATTTGGAAAACAAAAATGTGGAATTTGGAATACTGTGGGTGACAGATTTGAAATAAATTATAAATTGGAATTGATGATAATATCTCATGATTTATGTATACCTATGATACAAGTGAGACGAAAAGAACTATCTAGGGAGGACAAATGAAGGTTGTCAAAGCTAGAAAGCATGAAAAAGGATATTTTGATGACATGAGAACCCTGTGGTAAGCCATGATAGCCTGGAATATGTTGGGTTGTGGTAACACAAGCTAGAGGGACGCCTTGGCAAATCACGTCAGAGGGATGCCTCGACTGTAAGGCTCAATGAAGTCTTTAGAACTATTCCTATGCGATAAATCCTTGACAAGGAAATATGGATTTCCTGAGGGACTGCATAGAAGAGAAGGGGATACCTAAGCTTGGGCCTAGAGGGTGAGTGACTGCAAGGAAGAGAATACTTTGATAATTCTTATAAACTATTGATTGGGATCATGCACATAATGGGTATGTCAAGGGAAAAAAATGAGCCAAGATAACAAGGTGAGCATATGGATGCAAATCCACGACCTACACAGATAAGTGTTGTGCTAAATTATGAAATATTCCCTTCTTTAGTTTTTCACAACAATAAAAAATTTTCGCATGAAACTATGATTAATATTCCTTTTGTCCAAGGTTATTGAAGGCAGGTGACGAAGGCCAAGGGTGTGGAAAGGACCTAACCAAGAAAGAGGATCAATATTTCTGAAGCCTTTGAATGAAAAAGACATGAAAGGTGTTACTGAGAAAGAACACTGAGGTCGATGTTCCTTTTTTAAGGGGGATGGGATTGTTATACCCATGTTTCCCCTAGCTTGTAATTAATCATTAATTATGATTACCATGCTATGGCATGTGAACGTTGTAAATGTATTATTGATTAGATTTTCAATGACTTATTGTGGGGGGGTGAAGCCTTGAAGTACTGACCATGATATCACTAGAATAAAAGAGTGAGGAAACTATGGAGAGGGTTCATTATGTCAAAATGACCCAGATTTTCCCCTTGCTGGAATTAATAAGCCTCATCCTGATCCCAAGGAGAAATCAATTAATAATAAAAGTACTAGTGGTTGAACAATCAACTACTCCAATGAATGGAAGCATGGAGGGTCTGGATTGGGAGACAAAAAATTGTTAGCCCGAAGTACCACCGAGGGCAGTCTTTCCTATAGGCCCAGACTGACTCGAGTTTCCTTGTGACAAAAGGAACATGACTGTTCCAAAACCTAATTGAAGAGGAGAAAGGCACAAAACAATATCTGTGAAGGGGACACGAAAAAGATATCATGCACACAGGGGGAATGCGACATGGATATTCTAAGAGGAATAAAGGAAAATGATAGGTTGTTTTTGTTACTAGAGAGAACCCAAAAAACATGACCTAAGTAGGAGGTTGTGAGCTTGATGTTGAGGGGGAATTTGATAAACCTCACAAAGGTTGTGATAGAGAAAGAATATTTGAGAAACTGCAAAGGTTCCCTAGTGATATCATGGCTTGGCACGGGGGTGGGCAGAGCACTAAGAATGAATGCCTCTGATACTACAGTTGGGTGGAGAGGATAACACCCATAGTCAATTGGTCGACTATCAACTTTAATAGATAAGTATTCCATAGATTCTGTAAAGTTGAATTTATATGTTTGATTGAATGCTTGTATTTGTTCTATACAGACACATAATTAATAAATAGGGATGATGACATATTGCTTGGATGTTAGATAAATGTGAATCTGGTGGTCTAGCCGGCTGAGCATTTTGAGGTAGAGTTTGGTCATTATCCCTTATCAATGGTTTTTTGCTTAGTTTTACCTAGGAAGGGAAAACCATCAATAATGGGGTTCTGAATGAATTTGGGACATAAGTATTTGGCCTCTACACTAGTTAGAGAATTCCTGCAAGGGATTACTCGGGGATCAATTCCATAAGTAAGGATTTGAGACATAATCTACAAGACCGTTTTGATCTGGTTAATCCCTCGACTTTCCTTCCTTGTTTGAGAACTTGAAATCAGTGAAAGGAAGGAGCTTCCTTCAAGCCCATTGTCCAAGTAACCATGGGATCACACCCATGACCTTATCCAAATTCTGGCTAAGATTTAGGAGTGTATCCTCTCGGGCTTGACAGAGAAACTCATAGGACCATAGATATGGAACCCAATGCTACGCTCGACGGGAGCTAAGTCTTCCGAGTTTTAGGGCTTCAAAGGTCTGGAGATCTAGGATGTTATAATGTTACCACATGCAAAACCAACCAAAGGAAATCTGTTGGTATGGTTACCAGAGAGGTTTACCGACATCCGACGGTATCCTTAACTATTATCGTGGGATATGTACCATTGTTAAACCTTGATCAACTTTGGGAGTGAAAAGGAAACTACACGACCAAAATCATGAATGCCAAATTTACGTAGTTAATCTAGGTTGTTGATAGTAAAGGGACACATGTCCACAAATAAAAGTTTTCCCAGAAGTCTGGTTATCCGGTGAATTCAAAGTGCAATCACAAGAGTGTGCAAGTTTCCCAAAGGTCTGCAGGTCAAAGAAAATCTTGACCATTGGTGCCAGGTGCATGTGGTGATAGATCAAGCGTGGTTCAAATTTCGACGCTCTAGAAGATATGCGGTGTGTTTCACTTTGGGTCGATAACTCCCGAAGGCCCGACGACTAGAGTGGATCTCAACCGCTCATTGTAGAGGGCACGTGGACCATTGATTAAAGTATTTCATGTGTTCAAAGTTTGAAACTTCGGAAGGAAGTGTGGTTCAAGGAGAGGAAATCTTTGAATCTTGGAGCCTAGAAAAGCATTGTGGGTTGTCGATATAAGGATTCTTTGGGATCCCTCCTGACCATCGGATCTAGATCGTGGTCAGCCCAACGCTGACCACTCCCAGAGCAAAGAGGAAGTTACATAGAAGCCCCCCTGAATGTCGAAGTTACAAAGTGATGGAGATCGTATATCAATGGATCTACATGGACGCATCTTGACTGTGAGATCTAAGGGCAGAGGAAGGCTATCAGTTTGGAGTGACGTGGAATGCTAACATCACTCAGAGTGATGTAGACCCATGATTGAAGTGCCACGTGTCACCCTGATTCATACTTTTCAAAGACCCTATATGCCCATTAGAACATGTCACCTGTTACCCACTAATGGGGCCACGTGCTATCTCTTCCTGACCGCATGTCACCTACCTGAGTCCTACTTGCTTGGCCTATTGGCGAATGGAGTACTCAGGGCCCACTTGTCGTTACCTCTGCATTTTATATGCCACCATGTCTAAGGGTATAACTTCAGGACTCCAGAGGATTGAGGTGCAGTGTTATAGATAAGATGAAAAGGCCGAATGCCAGAACCATGTGACAAGATTTTGGGCTCCTTCGGGAGTTCGTGACTCCATGGATATATGCATAGAAATAAAAAGGGGTGTTCAACATTGAAGTGTTGAACGTTGAATTCTCGTAACCCTGTACGTTACATGAGGATGAAGTCTCGTCAATGGATTTAACGGTGGATAGATCCACCAATAGATGCATGAGCGTTGGAAACTATGGGACTTCGAGGAGCTTGGGGTGGTACGAGTGAGAGAGACCCATGTGGATGCCATGTGGCCTTTGACCAATGCTGGCTAAGGAGATTTGGGAGGGAATAAATTCCGATCCAGATCTCCGATTTGAGCATGGTAATAGTTGCTAGAAAGATCTAGACAAGCAGAGGGTGATAGAGATCTCATAATTTTTTTTTGAGACTATTAAGGAAAGAGAAATTTTTATGCCCCATCCCAAAAAGGGTATTTAGGGGTCAGGTGTGTTACACCATCCATCATGTGGACAAACATTTATATTAATTCCATTATGGGGTTATTGAAATCAAGCAACAAATCTATGATCATGGTCATTGTTGATCACCTTTCTAAACATGTTCACTTTCATTTTTGATAGAAACCATTAAAGGCCTCCACAACAACATAAGTTTTTACAGAAAATATCTTTAAACTCCATTTCACAACTAAATCAATTATGATCAATTGTGACCCTATCTTCAGTAGCAATTTTTGGCAGGAATCGTTTCATCTTCAAGGTAACCAATTGAATCTCAACATAACATATCACCCCCAAGCAAATGGCTAGATGGATGTGGTCAATAAGTTTTTAGAATATTATTATGTTGTTTTACTTCAGATATGAAAAAATTATGGGTCCAATGGATACCCATGGCAAAATGGTGGTATAGTACTACCTACCATGGTGCTACTAAAATGACCCTATTTGAGGTATTCTATGGTAAACCACCCTCCTTATTGATTTCATACTTATCAATCCTCTCTAAGGTTAAATAGGTGGGAAAACCCCTAACTTCTCATTCTAACATTATTCATAACCTTAAGGATAATTTGGTTTTGGCCTAGAACTACATGAAGAAGTAAGACAATCAACATCACCTTTGAATGCCACTTTGAAGAAGGGGATTAGGTGTTATTGTGTCTTGAGACCTATAAGAAAAAAACACTCAAGAAGAAGAGCCACCAAAAGTTATCCTCTACATTTTATGGACCATATAGTATACACAAATGTATAGGGCTAGTGGCTTAAAAATTGCCTCTTCCCCACCATTATGATATCCACCGAGTTTCTTATGCACATCCTACTTGAATAAAGTGATTGAGTCCAATTGCAGAGTTCAACCATCCTTCTCTAATTGAATGAGGATAGTTCTATTTGGTTGCGACTTGAGGTCATGTTGGGAAAATGTGAGTGTTTTCTTCACCAACACACTATCCATGAATTTTTTATCCAATTGAAGACTACACAACTTGAATATACTACATGGAAACCAATAGATATTCTCCACACATTTCCTCATCTCCATTCTAGGAAAATAATGCTTTGTAAGGGGGAGGGAATGTTAGGGTCCGACCCTACCTCCCCTAGTTAGGAGAATAGGTTGTTACTTAAAGTGTCGATGCCATGTTTATTAAATAAGGCCCACAATGTAATAGAGTGTGAAATCAATAAATGTAAGTGACTTCATTAAAGAAGGTCCATTAGTTAGTGATTGAGGCCTCATTAATGGAGGTCCACTAGGTGGTTAGGGTTTTGGTGAATTAAAAACTATATATGGTAGTAGTAGAAAAACCATGTAATTGGTTTCCAAGTGAATATTATTATATTTGGAGCTTGGAGCTCCAGTCACTTGAAGATTTCCCCCTTGAAAATTTCTCTTAGTTATAAATATCAATAAATATTTGCCTACTATTGCTATTTCCAAATTCTGGTTTTGTTTATCTCCTTCCTACAATTATATTTGTATCTATTTTTCTCTTAATATTTAGTGTTAGCTAACAAGAAACACCACATGCAATATAACTTGGGTTGATGGTTCAACTAATTAAGATAATATATAGGAGTCTATCTATATTTATCAATAATATGAACCTATAAATAAATATTGTCTAATTGAATTTATGACTTAATCTATAGTTCATATATATATATGAAATTTGTTGTTTAAACCATTACGAATATAATTGAATTTGTTGTTTACATCATTAGGACTAACATAATGGCCACCATTTGTGTGGCATTTTGTTGTGAACTCTGAAATCGTTTCTTAGCCAAAGAATCATAACATTAGAGATGCATTATGTGAACTCCATGAATGTTCTGGGGGTCAAGATGTTTAAGAATTTAGAGTAGATTTCACTGAATTTTTTGAAAACTACCATGTTTTGCATATTGATTTCCAAAATTTTTCGCTTAGTCAAGGATGTGGATGTTCTTAGTTCAAATCGTTCACATTATGCTTGCCTGCTACACTCATGGCTATCTTCGAATAGACATTTTAATATGCATACCATGTATCCATATCAATATGGAGGTTTATTAGTGAGGTAGGAGAATGCTTGCAATGTTAAGAAATCATATGTAATATTTAACACTCTCCAATTATGTCAAACAAAAAATTGTCATTAATGATTAATTTGAAGATTATTTTGAATTTCAGTTAGAAGGGTTATTTTTGTTTTTAATTTCAGTTGGAAGGGTATAATATTTATGTAACGTTTCATCCTTTTATGATAAAAAGTTTGGAAAAAAATTACATTTCAATTTACAATAATTAGTTAATTTCAATTAGAAGAGTATAATATTCATGTAACTTTTCATCCTTTCATGATAAAAAAATTTGGAAAAAAATTACATTTCAATTTAAAATAATTAGTTAACTACATCTCATTCTCTTAAGGAGCCAATTAATAACAATCAAATAGAAAATAAAGAAAATGCTAACAGTCCTTATCTGATCTCTTTGGTGCTCCAGTCCTCTTCTAAACCTGACATTTACTATTACTAATCCAATTCACAGTTCCATAACATTCTTGAATCCTTATGTTGAGCAATTCCCCACCCCCATAACCTTGTGTAGTAAATCAATCAATTCAGCTAATCCTTCTCTCTGCAACTGAACTAAAAATGTTCTATACAATATCGAGATAAATTTCATGGATTGAGAATCAGACCTGTGGGTCAAGTTTGCACTATGAAGAAGTGGAACAATGACATGCCACTTAGAAAGACAAAACGCTCTTTCTCTTTTGGAAGGGGTGAAAAGACTCAAATAGTTTGGGCTGACTATTCCGCACCCAAAACTAAATGCTTCCTAATTGATCTTTCTTTCAGTGCAAATATGTGATTATCAAGGAGGCCACATGAATAGAACTGCTTATTAGTGATAGGAGGCCACTCAATTTTAATCCCTATTTTCCACCCAAGATTTTGTTTTAAACCTGCAACTTAAATGCCATATAATGATTCATGTCAATGATTATTTTTTACCATATAAATGATTTTACATTGCCAAACACAATGTCTGCCACAAGAATTTTGTAATGAAGAACTAAGGATTGAATCAGCTCAAATATTTGGGAAATCATAACTTTTGATTTTGTTGCTTACTAATATTGAGTTTGTTAGTACATATACTTCTTGTTCTCTATATATACATTAGAGGAAAATATTTATTTCTTCATAACAAATCCATTTTACATAGGATTTATAGCCTAATCAGTCACTAAGATGTATATTGAAAAGTGATATTGTCAACACCTCGTGTTATTACTTAGACACTTCCTAAAGGAAAAGTTTCAACTTTGCTAAGAGACACTTCTTAAAGGAAAAGTTTCAACTATTGAGAGAGGAATATTCAAGGATAGTATCAAGTGAATCGCATGTCATCTATGTGATTTACTCTACTCCTTAGGCTAGGACAACCAATTTAAGGGAGAAAATTCATGTGGTCAAGCTAAGTCCTAATATTGTAATTTAGAGATAAGTAAGAACAAGGACTAGACACAATATCATATAACACACTTCTAGTAAATCCAAATAATCAACAAGCAAATTAGTGGATAAAGGTGCCTTGGCCTTATTAACGAGGGGCATTGCTCAAGCTTAATGTTTGAATTTTTAAACTTTGGCTCTTCAGCACTTGGCCTTAATGGCTTTGTTTATTCAAGCTTTAATTTTGAACTTTCATTTTGACCTTTTAGAATTCATACATAACTAGGATATAATTCTTTTATGTCAGATGGAATAAATGATGTTTGGGAGGTGAAAAATGCTTAGCATGGTTGGGATATGGATAGATTTATTTGGATAGACACCTAGTGGTACAAGTCACCTGCAATATCCCTCGACTGAACCCAATTGTAAATGTAATGTAAATATACTTAAGTTGGTGAGTTGTTTTGACCTCATTTGATAATGCACATCATGTGGCATAGTGCACGCATGTGCTACGCAGTAAAATGAGGTAATATGCACATCGCAAGATACTGCGCGCAGTAACAAAAGTGCGTGCAACATTGAGGTCAACGGATACTACACGCAGTAACTAAAGTGCATGCAATACTAAAGTCAACGAACCTTTATGTATATGATATGCATTATATGTTGGTGAGGCAGTATTATAATCTGAAATGCTTATGTTTTGGTATTAGGCCGTAACACCTAGATGTCAAGAGTCAATGCGCCTACTTTGTACATGACTTATGATTAATATAAATACATCACTGGACATAGACCGACCACGATAAAAGAGATGGGGGACTAAACTTCACCAGTTAGGGAAAGGGAGGGCCAAAAGTCAAGGGAATATTATGTTCATATTTCCTAAAACATAAAGTATGGATAATTATTTTATCCTAAGTTCTAAAGTTGGGGACAAGTGGACAAAAGTAACTTCCGATATGACAAGTGTCAAGTTGGGGACATGCATTCATATCGTAGGGGATTTTTCTCACGGATACCTTACGAATGGGGGGGGAGACCATCATTTTTCACGAAGAGTTCACAGTGATTCCAAAACACACTCAGTTATCCAGTCAATGATTCCATGACCATTTCACTCATACATTCCGTTATCCTTGAGACAGCCATTTCACCTTTCCAAAGCCTATTTCCACACCCTTTTTGGTTGGTGTACTTGGTTAGCCTGGAGTGGGATTGAAGAAGTGGGTTTTCAGGCCCATGAGCAGTTCTCTGAGCGAGAGAATTGTTGGGGATTGACTTCCGGGGGTGCTAAACTGCAGCTACAACACTTTGAGACTTCTAGTCCAGCTTGTTTTTGAAGCCCTGGAAAGGAAGTGGGGCAGCTGAGGGACTGTTGAGCAGATAAGGGGCACACTTCCTTGGGTGGGACAGGCATGTAGGGAATGAGAAGTTGTAGGTTGTTAGTTGAGTGAGCACCTGAGAGAGAGTCTTTCCTATTGTCCATGAGCCTCAGCCTGGATTGGAATCCATTTACCCTGGATGGAGTTCAGTCCCATCTCGGGGGTGACTCACTATTGAGAGTGATGAACAGTATAGTATATGGCTGGGAGGTTCGTGGACGGTCTATAAGCACTTGGTGACAATCTTTCTAATATAAGTACTAGTTGTATGATATATCAATATGTTGTTTGTTATTTGCATGCCTATGTTACGATTTTATCATATATGTGATTTTCATTGCTTGTGTGCTTATGGGTAATTTCCTATAAATGATGCATATCAGTAGTTACTGTTATTTCAATATAAAAGTTGCATGTTAAAGAAAGTAATTGTTTGTTTATGTTTAGATGTAAATCTTCCACAAGTGTACTATATGTATATGTTTTATTTGCATGCAGTCTAAAGAGTAAATTTAGGTGGCATTGCTTAGTTGACCACTGGGTATGCTACTGTATGTTCGACAGTATGGGAACGAAAGTGTTCCCTAGAGTAGCAAGTCCTGGCCTGATAGTTGGTAATGTTACTGACTGGGGTCAAAGCATGAGTGGTTGCTCTGGAATGGCGTACCCTGCCCTCAGGATGGATTGGGGGATCGTTACAGTATGGTATCAGAGCCTGGATGGGCTAGAGGGGTGCAATTGAAGTGAATATTCACAGAAAAGTAACTTCAAAGTGACCAGAATTGGAGTCACGAAGTGTCCTTGGAAAAGATTGGCGTACTGGCGCACGTGGTAAATTTGGCACCGTGCGGGAAAACGTTGGTGTGCCAGTGTGCACGATAAATTGTGGCGCCGTGCGGAAGATTACTATGTGTAGATGCACGTGATGAAATTAGCCTTGTGTGGTAACAAAAAACATAGTAAGGTGCACACGAGGTGCGTAATTATTGCTTAATGTAGAGGAGTTTTGTTAGTACACGCATAAGTATGAGATAAAGTTGTTTCGCGACGATGTATTCAGTAGTGTGTGCAGATATTTGAGCGCTAAGGAATATGTTAAACTTGACATGGTGCATGCATAGGGAGAAAATGCATGTGAAATATCGGTGTGCGGTATCAAAACTATGCACAGTGGATATTGATGCACAACGCCAGAGTAGTGCACGTAAGTAGTCGGTACGACAAAGAAGAAATGCACAACAGATTTAGGTGCGTGGAGAAGCATTTTATCTTGTAATATTGCTATGCACGATAAATATAAATGAATATGTCAAGTTAATGCACACGAATTCATTTGGAAGGTGATGGGCCTGAGTTTAAATTGCATAATAATAAAAGAAAAAGAAACACATAACTGGATTGGAGCATTAATTAACAAGAATTATGAGTTTTAATTTCCTCTGATTTAGACAGATGAAAATAAAATATAAGATTACAAGAAAAAAAATTATTATAAAATAAAACAAGAGTTATAACATCACCATATAGAAATTGTAATAAAATAGTCTAAAATCTGTTTATGTATTTATATAATCGTATTAATCACAAAATTACAAAAGGGTGATGACAACAGTTGGCCTGTTGTAAAAAGGGTCGTTTGAAGAAGAGGCCTATCATCTCTTGTACTCTTTACCTCCGCTACCGACTGTTCAAAATTCACTGAGACATGTTTATCTTAGTTGAAGACTTACTTCATATTAGCGATCTCCGCCTTTAAAGAAGAGTCTAACGAGACCGGTTGATTCTCTCCAACACTTTCGGCCGCTTCAGTCGTAGATTCCTCCTTTTTATGCCGCTTACTCCTTTTCTTCTTAGCGACTGGCCTATTGATGACTAAATCCTTTATAGTGGGATTCAACCTGACTTCCAATTGCGATTCTATAACTGGATCGATGTGGAACTTAGTTGCTAGAATGTGCGCAAGGACCCTTTCCTCCTTATTCGTAGGAAAACCTAGCATTTTGCTCGAAAAAACTAGTCTCACTCGACTTAGCCTTGTCCATGTATCTCAGGTTGGGTATACCGAAATGTGTCTTTATAGAGAGAATGAAGTAGAGCATCTTGGAGATTACTTAGGTTATGGATATGAAGATATATTCATACTTGGGGAGTGGTAATTATAGAACTCCATTTATGAAGCGCAGACAGATTACGTACAAGACTGTTGGGTTGCCATGCTCGACCAATCCATTTTGAATGATTATCTTTTGAGTTCGTTACATGGAGACGTTCATGTGACGTCACATGGCTGCGAAGTACTGAACGAATGAAGCAGGGTGATCTGACTAGCCGTCGCCCGCTCCACGAGTGGTGGATTTGACATGTTGAGACACGTGATACCGCATCTTGGCGAAAGTGGTTTCGACAAAACCACCTTCTTGCACAAGTGTATCTCATAAAGCACCATGCGTCAGTGTTCTCGAGACTTGGGTCTTATCTAGAATTTTCATGGTGATAACACCAAGAAACCAAGAGTGATATTGTTGGTGTGTATGTTGAATCAAAATGATGCATATTCTCATGAATTGCTGAATTGTTAGCCTGATTAGTTTCGATGGCTGCACGTTTTGTAGAATTAACAACAACTCGGTGAGGTTAGACCAGTGCAGAGTCTGTAGGAATGGAAGAGGCACAGGAGAATTACAGTCATCTAGAGAAGAGAATAGGGATGGATGTCCATTTTGGCATGGAAGGAACGAACTCCAACATACATGAAGAAGAAATGAATGAATATACGAATATGGCTGAGACCATTAAGAATTTGCAAAGCGATGTGAAAAGCCATAAAGATGATAATGAAAGGCTTATGAAAGCCAAAGAGTAGTAGGATGACTTCAACATGAAGATATTGGAGGGTTTGAATAGAATAGAGAAGAAATTGGTTAAGGAGAGTGACTCAAGTAGGTATAAGAGTCACAAATCTTCAGAGGAGAAAGGAAAAGTAAAAAGTGCTAGTAGACATCACCATCATCCCCAATGGCATTCCCATAAGAGAGTAGGAAAAAACTCAAGTCTATCCCCTGTCAGAAGGTATAAGAGATCTGGGGTGGATGGGCTATGAGGAGAAATGAACAAAATCAAACCTCCTACATTTGATGGTGAGCACAAGAAGGATGAAGATGATGAAACATGGTTGCTAGGCATGAGGAAGTATTTTCAATTGCATAATTATTCTTCTCATGCTGAAGGTAGAATCACTATCTATCAACTCAAAGGAAAGGCCTCCATGTGGTGGGATCAACTTGTGAAGGTACAACACATTGTAGAGAAAAGTGTTATTTGAAGGGAATTCAAGAAGTATTTTGAGAAGAAGTACTTGACTAAGAGATACTATGACAAGAAAATGAAAGAGTTATTTGAATTCAAGCTTGGAAGTACGACCATAGATGAATATGAGAGAAGGTTTCTAGAACTGTTGAAGTATGTATCTTTCATTAAGGATGAGACAGTCAAGATTCAATGATATTTAAGTGGATTTCCAATGTTCATCAGTGAAAAAATACAATATGATGATCCCAAGACATTAGAAGAGACCATGAGGAGAGCTAAATGCTTATATGACCAGCTGAAAGCAAGGCCTTCTTTACAAAAGGCTTGGGAAGACAATAATAAATTCAAGATGGATCAGAGGAAAAAGGGAACTAAGCCACCATTCTTCAGAAATAATCCACAATGGCAGAAAACGCATAAGGAAACCAAAGTGAATGACATAGGAATTCAAGGTCCAAGACAACCACTTATGCAATGTTGGGGTTGTAAAGGAGACCATAGGTTCAGAGATTGTCCTCATAGAGTTGAAAAAGGTAGGTTTGTTCACAATGTACAACGATCTAAGATAGTAGAGGACATGGGAAAAACTGTGCCAAGGATTTATGTAGCCCTGGACAACAAGAAAGCATAGTATCAGTCCCACATGATTGAGGTGGAAGGTATGATCAACAACCAAACCCTTGCTATTTTGATTGATTTAGGAGCTAGTCATAGTTATATAGACCCTAAGATGGTGGAAAGTTTGCAATTTCCAAGAAGAAAGCATGGGAAATCCTGGTTGGTGCAACTGGCTACAGAAGCCAGAAGAAAAGTTAATGAGATGGTTAAGTCTTGCTTCATATACATGCATGGACTGAATACCAAGGCATATTTGAACATCTTACCTTTAGGTTCCTATGACTGTTTAATTGGGATGGATTGGTTGGACCCAAATCATGCTCTATTGGATTGTCATAACAAAGCATTCACTTTCTTGGGTGAAGAAGGGAACCAAAGGAGAGTGCAGGGAATTTCCAGGGCAGTAACCATTAGAGAAATTTAAGTATTGCAGCTGAAGAAATGATATAGAAGAGGATGTCAAATTTTTGCAGCTCATATAGAGGAGACACCTAAAGACAAGGTGCCAAATTTGGATGATTATGCAGTATTTAAAGAGTTTGAAGATGTATTCAAGGAAGTACCCGTACTACCTCTAAGGAGAGACATTGATTTATCTATAGATTTGATGCCTAGAGCAGTGCCAGTATCAAAGACTCCTTACAGAATGAGTACACCAGAATTGAAGGAGTTGCAAATGCAGCTTGAAGAACTTCTGAAAAAGGGGTATATATGCCCAAGTGTATCACCTTGGGGTGCCCCAATATTGTTTTTGAAAAAGAGAGATGGAACGTTAAGATTGTGCATTTACTTCAGACAGTTGAATAAAGTGACTGTTAAGAAAAAATATCCTCTACCAAGGATTGATGACCTCTTTGATCAATTGAAGGATGCAAGGATATTTTCAAAGATAGATATTAGATCAGGATACCATCAGGTAAGAATTAAAGAAGAAGATATTAGCAAGACCACCTTCAAAACAAGGTATGTTCATTATGAGTTCACAGTGGTACCATTTGGGTTGTCAAATGCACCAACTGTTTTCATGTGCTTAATGAATGGTGTTTTCCGAGAGTATTTGGACCAGTTTGTCATTGTCTTTTTGGATAACATTCTTATATATTCAAAGTCAGGGGAAGAGCATGACCATCATTTGAGGATGGTGTTGCAAGTATTAAGGGAACATCAGTTGTATTCCAAATTGAGCAAGTGCTCATTTTATCAGAAACAAATTCATTATTTGGGGCATATCATCTCAAAGGATGGGATAGCAGTGGACCCTGAGAAGGTAGAATCCATTAGAGAATGGTCATCACCAAAGAATGTGACAGAGGGAAGATATTTCATGGACCTTGCAGGTTACTATAGAAGATTCATTGGAGGATTCTCAAAGATAACACACCCAATCACTTCCTTGCAAAGAAAGGGTATGAATTTTCAATGGACGTCAGACTGTGAAAGGAGTTTCCAACATTTGAAACAATTATTGACAAGTGCTCCAATACTAAGGATTGCGGACCCAAATGAAGATTTCATTGTATGCACAAATGCATGTAATGAAGGACTTGGTGGAGTCCTCAGTCAAAATGGACTCATGATATGTTATGAATCAAGGAAGTTGAAAGAGCATGAAAGAAAATATGCCACTCATGATTTGGAGTTGGAAACCATAGTACATGCCCTGAGGAAATGGAGACACAACCTCATGGGGAAGATGTTTGAGCTAAGAACATACCACAATGGTCTACAATATTTATTTGATCAACCAAATCTAAATGCTAGGAAAAGCAGATGGTTATAATTTCTAAGCGAATATAACTTTGATATAAATCATATCAAAGGGAAAAAGAATAAAGTGGTTGATGCACTCAGCAGGAGGGTGCATGGACTACATGCTACAACCATCCGCATGTATTAGACTGATGTTAAAAGTAAAATTATGGAGGCTACAAATACATATCTGTAGTACATAGAATTGGTAGAAATTCTACAACAGGGTAAGATACTTCGAAAGATGGATATTTATAATTTGGGAGTAGATGGAATACTGTTGCACAAGAACAAAATTTTTGAACCAAATGTCCAGGACTTGAAACGTATAATTTTGCATGAGATGCATAATGTTCCTTATGCAGGGTACCCTGGATATCATAAAACCATAACAGTGATCAAGAGCCAATACTTTTGTCCAAGTATGAAGAGAGAGATAGCAGAATACATCACAAGATGTATGGAATACCATAAAGTTAAAGAAGAACATAGGCACCCAGCAGGATTGCTCCAACCTTTGCCCATTCCTGAATGGAAGTGGGAAGTGGTGATAATGGATTTTATTACGGGATTGCCTAGAATAGGCAAGATGCATGACCCGATTATGGTCGTGGTGGAAAAGCTTACAAAAGATTCCCATTTTATTCCACTAAAATCCACTCACAAGGTAGCAGATGTCGATGATATTTTCATGAAGGAAGTGGCACGATTGCATGGAATTCCTAAAATGATTTTGTCTGACAGAGACCCAAAATTCACCTCAAAATTCTGGAAATGATTGTTCAAAGGATTCAAAATGAATCTGAACTTTAGTACAGCTTATCATCCTGGGTTTGATGGACAGACAGAAAGAGTGAATAGGGTGATAAAAGATATGTTGAGAATTGTAACACCCTATTTCCCCCAGCTTGTAAATATAACTGGACAGGCCAAGAACTATGGAAAAATCATAAATGTGAATATGTGATGTAAATGGAACTTGAGGAAAAGGTCAATAAATGTGAATGACATTTTGAACTTATTGCAGGACTACTGAGAGGGGATGTGCAGAAAAAGAGACCACGATGGTGGTGGAGGGCACCTGAAAAGGTGGCGTTAACTTCCACCGAGAATTAAATACCGTATTTGAACTCCACTGGCCCAGAGAACCAAAAGCGGCTCGCTGGCCCTGAAATTCAATGCCTCGTAGGCTGGTAGGCAGATGGCTTGATGAGGGATGGGATGGTGAACCGCCCATCTGTAGAGCCGTCAGGCCTGATTAGTGCGAGGGTAATCGCGCCACACGCAACCTCGCGAGAGGATAAGGTGTATGGCAGAGGAAATTGAAAGGGAAGACGCGAGGGGAACTCTGGCATTACGCAGAGTGAGTGATAGTAGAGAGGAAGGATTGAAACCTTCGCTCCTGGTCACTAGCAGATAGAGAGACGCAGTCTCAGAGCATCATGGTCTCAGCTCGGGGGTGGCTAGTGGTAAATCCGTTGGGAGTCGCTGAGCCTACGGTTGGGTGGAAACGAGCACCCCTCTCAGCAGTTGCTCCCACTTCTGAAGTTATTCCTGATAATTTTTTTGTTCATATTGTATCTTGGAATTCATATGCTGACATATATGCTCATAAACTATGAAATGGTGAACAATTACAATATAAGAATGTTTGTGTAAGTGTCTTGATAAGTAATGTTAGAATATGCTTATAACAGAAAGACCACGCATGGCTTCTACTGATACATGAATTTAATTTGGCATGGGTCGAACTAAATTAGGCTTCCAGCCCATTCTCGGGAAGCTGGTTACCCGTATATACCTCTGAAAATGCCCCGGTATAGATCTCTTCACAGAGATTTCCTCCTTAGAAAGGTTCACCAAGAACCCAGAAAAAGGACTTGAACGCACAAGTCTTATTAACCCTGTACGAGGAGGAATGACCCTCTTAAGGTTCCGAGGTAGCAGTGTAGGGATATGTAACAAATCAACGAATGAGCTTTCGTCGGGTGACCCATAGCCATTCACGACTGTTATATTGACGGGAGTAGCGAGGCCTTTACAGACCTCGCCCTTTTTCCCTCTATCTGCGTGAACAACGAGGAAATCAGGATCGTAGATTCCAAAAACCCCGGAGAACATTTGGACCATTGATCTTTCCACATCCACGAAGTAGTGGACAAATGCACAAGGTGGGACAATCTGAGTCGTTGGATCTCATCAGAAATCTCGTCGGCCATTGGATCGGGTTAAGATGCTCGAAGTTTAGTCTCTGGAGTGTGTGCAGAAAGAACAGATCTAGAAGGCTAGATCTTGGTCCGATTACTCCTCAGCCGTCAGATCGGACAGGTAAGTGCCTTTCGGGTTGGCGTTTGGCGAAGCCCGAGGGTTAACCTGAACCGTCCCCCTTTAGGACAGGTGTCAGGGATCCGGAAAGAGTCGGGATATTGGCCATCGGCATATCGGAGATCCTGAGGTCAAGGGAATCGGGATGTGATGTGTTGCGAACTCTGATAGTTCATCTGGATCGTCCATTCATTTGGGATGCGTGTCAGGAATCCGCAAAGAGTCGGGATATTCGGCATCAGGAAATCGGAGTTCCTGAGGTCGAAGGGGTTGGGACATCACAAGTCTCAAAATCTTGACAAGATCAGAGCTGCCCGTTTGTGGGGACGCGTGGCAGAGATCCAGGCCATCGGGGAAAGTCCCGATGAGGAGGTCGTCCATCAGAGTTTGGCTCATTGGGATATTGGAGATCCCGATGACAAGTTATCGGTGCCCTTTGGAATCGCGAAATGCAAAATCCCGATGAGTGGGGTCTAGTTGTCCGCACATCAAAGAAGGAGGATAGTTCCATCGTGAGGGGCCAACTGTCAACAAACCGGAGAGTCGGGATTCGCAAAATCGGGAATTTCGTGGACATATGCACTTTAGCATTGAAAACCCCGAAACCCTGATGAGGGACAAGGTTGCGGTCTTGTGAGATAGGGGGTCACATGGATTATAGACTTATCTCAGGAGGCTAAGGTAGTAGAGGAGCGTATCGAGATTTGGGGATCAGTGAACCAAATTGTTGGGACATCATGAGTGTCAAAACGCCAGTGGACGGGAGAGATTCTTTCAGAGGATCTCTGAGTCTGTCCTGACCGTTAGATGTGGAAACAAGACGTTGACTTAAGCCACGACGCGGTTATACTTTGGGATAAGCAACGAGTAGATCTAGACGATCAGAGTCCACCCACCCAGATCTATGGCTAAGGTTCCATTCTGGAGACCCCTTGCTATTCTGCCTTTAATAAGGGGGGGTCTGGAATTGGACGCGCAACTCTCTAATGATTGAGATTAAGTCATCATGATCAACGATGTTCAGGCGGATTCTGGACCCCCCTTGCCATTCTGCCATTAGTGGGGGGGGGGGTCCGGAATAGTGTGGCGTGTGAAGTGGGGCCCCTCCCTGTCACGGCGACCACCGTGTCACGTTTCCCTCTCGCCACCTATATTACACCTAAACGCGTGACGGGGCTTGTTCTCATTGGCGGTTCTCTACTCCTGTTGAGATTTGTTCCTATTGGCCAATTGTTGAACCGATAGATATTTAACCTCATTATCCGGTCGCTAGACATGTTAGGGTTCGGTGGTTGTAGAGCCGAACATTTAGACAACACTGTAGCGCCAAGTCACGGAATCCAAATAGGTACTACGTTCAACTTGAACCATGATTATGATCCGCGATCACATGAGAATGGAAAAGAAGAAAGAAAGAGCCAGTTGGTGTTGGGTCTCCATGGTTATTTAAGGGTTCGAGTCTGACAGAGGTCCAGAAAAATTTGATTTTGGTAGTGGGTGTGTTACAAAGTGGTATCAGAGCATGGTTACAACACTCGGCCTGATTGGGCTCATGCACGAGTCTTTCATAAACCTCATTCGAAGCACTCCTATGAGGAGTAAATCCCTGACTCGACTCCCTTGTCCAGGCTTAAAAACTTGGAAAACGAGAACCTGATTGTGTATGCAAGTGAAAGAAGTTATGAATTTATGCGCAATTTATAAAAAATAATTTAATTCTTGACTAACAGCCAACGTTTGTCTTTTCACTCAAACGGATGATCAACCGCGGGAATCTACAAACGCAGAGTATGGTGACTCACCAAGAGGTGGGAGAAGGCTCCCACAACAGGGATGAAGAGTCTGACGAAAGAAGAGCAATATGAACCCCTCCAGGCCTAGCTGAGACTGTGAGGAGTCTCATGGTCGAATTGGAAAGATGCAAGGCTGATAATGAAAGGATGATGAAAGAACAAGAAAAGCAAACCGAAATTAATGCAGTTCTACTGCAGAGCTTATCTGACCTACAGCGACAAATGCAACATGAACCTGAGAGGCAGAATCGTGGTCGTGTCAGTGGCCACACTGAGAGAAGCACATCCAGAAAGGTCCACCCCAGAGGTAAAGGACCAGTGCCAGACGATTCCACTGATAAAGAAGCCGGTGATTCAGAAGGCTCTTCTAGCAGCAGGTCCAG
>SNQJ01S0010017.1:63408-131095 GCA_010110895.2 Picea sitchensis | reverse complement strand
AAACCAAAGCCAACCTGTGCGGAATGGCTCATGATGATGGAATGTGATGATAAATGCCAACTGGGCCCCACAATGCCTCTCAAATACCCCTGTATTCGCTATAACATCCATTTGGCTACTCTGGTCATCATAAGTCTCTGCCCTGTGATGATGTCCCAAAGTGGGGACATTACATTGTAACACCTTAATAGAGAACTTAGTAGTTATAGATCATTAGTATTCAACCTTAATTTACTGCGCACGTAAACCCTAACAATAGATCATTGCAATATTCACCTAGATCTAGTATATTCAAGCACTAAGCACATTCACATAGGTTAGATCTAGAATTCATCCATATGATTAAGCACAAATCATCAACATATCTATCTATCATTCATCTATATCAAAGCACTAAGAAAGTAAACACAAAAACACATCAATACATCGCACAAAGCATAGCAACACAAGATATACATGGTTCACCCCCAGCCTGTGGCTACGTCCACCAACTCTTCTTCTCTTTTATTGTCTTTTGTCAATCTTCTAGATGTACAGAGCCACAAGATCCTACTCCGCATAGGATAGGAGATCTATGAACACTTCACTAGATCCTCCTTCCCCAAGCTAGATTACAGCACAAAGCCTTTACACAGTCTCTTACAGTCACTTGCACTTACCTCTAGAAGTTCTCAACATAACATGCACAAAGCATTTATGATTTTCACTTAGCACTTAGCTAGGTACCAAGCCTCTCTCCCTTTCTTACATCGCTTGGACTTCTATTTATACATTACAAAAAGGTCCTAAACATTGGTAAACCCATGGGATGACATCCCCATACCCATTACATAAGCCCAAAACCCAAAAATCCCTAAACAAGGGGTCAAGATCCCGCGATCTCTTCTTCGACTTGTGCTCCACCTTCAAAAGCCTGTCGAAGTCCCAAAATAGGTCAAACATGACCAAGGATCCTCAAAACTTGGTCAAGGGACAACATAAACGTATTCCCCTTTTTCCCTTCTTTGCTTTTGCAATTTACTCCATGTTGGGATCTTCCTGCTCTTTTCCTTGAGAATCCTTGGTTAGGCTCACCCTAACCTTTTGGATACATCAGCATGCTTCAATAACAAAAAAAAAATTCATAATGAATCATGAACCTATGCATTATGCACATTACCATTCAGTTATCAAAATGGTCAACATTCATTTGTTAGTCTTCCACTCATACATTTTGTTTTAGAATGTAATCTGGGATTATTGTATACATACATATCCTTTCATCCCACTGCTCAATTCTCAACAATCATTAGGGTGGTGACTATGTTCTCCTGACAGAGTATTCACACGGTTCCTCCACCAGGGAATACTTCAACATGCAACTTCTTTATTGCATATCCTTCACTATCTGTGATGGCCTCAACCTTGAGTTAGCTTCAGTTGTTTAGCAAACATTTCCATAAGGAATATAAACATGCATCTTTGTTATGCATCCAGATTATTTATTCCCACATATTCCTTGTTTTATTAACTTATATCCATGATGTTCTTAACCACATGAATATCATAATCCTATGTGTAGGTATCATAAGTATATTTCATATCTCACATACACATTTACTTTAAAATCATTCAACTCATGATTGTTCACAATCATTCTCACATGATCCTCAAAGGCATGCTCATTTTTCCCCTTATCATGAAAACATAACATCCTTGCTTGTTTACTCTTTCATCTATTTATATTAGCCTTTCCTGAGGGAATGGAGAACATTCCCCTCAAGTTATCCTTTCAAAAAGAACTTTCATGACTCTTCATAAGGGAGTCATCCATGCATCCATGGCATTCAATTAATCTTGGCAAGTGCAATTCTTGCCTTACATTTCACTCATTTAGGCAGTCACATCATGCCTTTAGTATACATATACTCTGACATCATACATGTGAATCACTTTCACATTTAATATCATTCACTCATATCTATTTTTTCTTAATATCAGTCTTCATATCAAGAAACTTCGCAATGCATTAGATTTGTGCACTCAAGCATGTGCATGCATAGTTAAACATTCATCATGAAAGCTCATTGCTTTCACCCTTTCCATGTCCTCCATGGACATATTGAACTTACAGATCCTTCTCCAAAGGATATTACTGCCATTATCATGATAGGTTCCTTAGAGATACTGAACATTGAGCTTCCCTCTCGGTTGAGAACTTGCAGTCATTCACATGATATCCACTTGGTAGTTTAATAGACATAGTCATAACTATGTTTCCCTTTATACACAATAACAATTAGCAAGAAAACATTCATTCCTCAACTTCCATAAGAACATTGGCCAACTCATAAATATAGTCTGGGAAATTATAACCATGCCCAAGGTAATAAAACAATCAATCTAGCTTTCAATTGGTCTTGATCAGCAGACCTTTCGATCAAGGAAATCCTTTTCTAGATTCCCCCCACTATGATTTAAGTATACCAAACCATATCTATATGTATACCATCCACCACTGGATGTCAATATGACCCATTGGGCATCTAGAAGTTCCCCAACACTTCCTTTACCACATTCATGATCAACATTTAATTAACCATTTTACCTCATTTATAATAAATTTTAATGTTTAATAACATTTAGACTATTTCCTTAAATCCCAAATACAATTTCGAAGTATGTTACTTACTAATTATTTTAATACAAAACTCCATATTATCTTTACATCATAATTAGTCTTAGGCGGAGGGTCCATCTCTTTCTTCTTAAATTTTTGTACAGGTTCTAGTTGTTTGTGTCTACTCTCATTAAAAACATAAGATAGTTTGTAAATGTAGATCAACCTTAACCATTACACCTACAACTCTTTCTTTTGTTCAACAACAACCAGGGATGGAGGTCACTCTCCTCCTTCCACAGGAATTCTGGAAGATTAGTTTGCTATCCACCAAGAAAGGGAGGTTGTTGTGATTTCTCACTCAATCACACCATATTTATACAGCTCCATTTATCATTTTTGTTAGAAAAAAACATTGCCCAACAATTTTTGTACCCAAAAACAAAATGTGTTTCTCAGTTCCCTTCGAAGCCCGAGAGCTTCACATTCTCTCCCTTTTCAGAGAATGTTCACCAGACTCATTCCTCTTGCATAAAAACACCCTTAGGTTAATAGGGATACACACTCCCCTAGCACAACCATGATCTTTTGAACTTGCTCTTGTCACTTCACTTCTACCTTCATGAAGGATTTTCTCAATCTACAGGGTTCCTTTTTACTTGCTTACTGGGTTATTCCAGTGCCAATTGTTTTTTCATTCATTATAGGTCAAGTAAATTGAACTTACCATTTCCATAAATCCTATGATCATGAGGGATCATATACATATTCAAGGTTTAATCCTTCATTAAAGAAGTAATTATTACTGCTACCGATCCTTTCAATCCATTCACACCCAAGTCTTTCTATCAATGTCCATCAGTGTAATCGCACTCCTCTAGGATTGGTTATCATTTCCAAAAATAAATGATAGGCTTCCTCTGCCACATAATAGTATGATTTAGTCTTTTTGGGTAAAATTCCAACTAAATTTTAATCTACATCCTTCTCCTCAATGGACGTATGCAGATGATTTATGTACGTTAGTGATACTCTCAGCAGACTCATTTTAGCCTTGGTAAACTAGTATTATGACTATTATCCAACCCATCCAAGCCCATGTCATAATCATGCACTGCTATATAGGGTAGGGTAGTATGCCCTCTCCCTTAAATTTTTCTAAGAAATAAAATTACTTGACTCTTTCATGAGTCCAAGCAGACCAAGTGTTGTTTCCATGCTCTGATACCACTTTGTAACACACCTAACCCCTAAGTACCCTTATTGGGATGGGGTATCTAAGTTTCTCTTTCCTTAATTGTCTCAAATATTCTTTCTAAGATCTCCATCACCCTCTGCTCGTCAATAGATTCCCAAAAAATGTTACCATGCTCAAATCCAAGCTCTAGATTGGAAGTTCTACCATCCCGAATCTCCTCAGTCGTCACTGGTCAAAGGCCACGTTGAATCCACATGGGTTCATATCACTCATACCACCCCAAGTTCCCTAAAGTCCTAGAGTTTCCAATGCTCATGCATCTATTGGTGGAAATGCATCCACCATTAAATCCACCGACGACACTTCGTCCTCGTGTAACGTACAGGGTTATGGGAATTCGATATCCAGTGCTTCAATGTTAAACGCCCATTTTTCTTTCTATGCGTATATCACCTAGAGTCCTGAACTTTCGAAAGATCCCAAAATCTCTCCACATGGCTTCAGCCTTCGGCCTTTTAGGCTTATCTACGACACCGCACCTCAATCCTCCAAAGTCCTAAAGTTTTGGATTCCTTAAGGTTCGACCCTTACACGTGGTGGCATATCAAACGCAAAGGTAAGGATAGGTGGGCCCCGATTACTCAACCCACCAATAGGCCAAGCAAGTAGGTGTTAGGAGGGTGACATGAAACAAGGAAGAGACGACATGTGGCCCCGTTAGTGGGTGACACGTGACACATCCTAATGGGCATATAGGGTTTGCGAAAAGTATGAATCAGGGTGACACATGGCACTTCAATCGTGAATCTATGTCACCCTAGGTGACGTCAGTGTACCACCTCACATCGAAATGATATCCTTCCACTGCCCTTTGATGTCACGATCAAGATGCGTCCACATAGATCCACTAATATATGGCCTCCATCACTTTGTAACTTCAGCGTTCGGGGGATTTTCTATCTAACTTCCTCTTTTATCCTGAAGTGGTCAGTATCGGGCTAACCACAATCTAGATCTGATGGTCGGGAGGGATCCCAAAGCATCCTTGGATCGATGGCCCATAGTTATTTTTTGGGCTTCGAGCTTCAGATATTTCCTCGCCTTGAACCACACTTCCTTCCAAAGTTGTGAAATCCAAACATGCGAAATACTTTAATCAATGGTCCACATGCCCTCTATAATGGGTGGCCGATATCCGCTCCGGCCTTCAGGCCTTCGAGATTTCTCGACCCAAAGAACAATACATCGCAGATATTCTGGAGCGTCGAACTCCAAACCACGCTCGATTTGTCGCCAAGTGCATCTCGGGCCAACGACTAGGATTTTCTCCGCCCTACAAAGCTTAGGGAAACTTGCATGCTCTTGCGATTGCACTTTGACTTCATCGGATAATCGGACTTCTGGATAACCTTTGATTTGTGGAAACATGTCCCTCTACTATCAAATACCCATATTAACTTCGTAAATTAGACATTCGGGAGTTTGGCCGTCTATATTCCTTTTCACTCCCGAAGTTGATCAAGGTTTAACAACGAGACAAATCCCATGGTAATAGTTAACAATATCATCGTATGTCAGTCAACCTCTTTGGTAACCATACAAGTAGGTTGCCTTCAGTTTGTTTTTCATGTAGTAACATTATAACATCCTAGAGCTCCGGACCTCTGAATCCATGAAACGCAGAAGACTTAGCTCCTATCGGGCATAGCATTGGATTCCATGGCTCTAGTCCTATGAGTTTCTCTTTAAAGACCCAGAGGATACACTCCTAACTATTAGACATAATTTGGTTAAGGTCATGGGAATGATATCGTGGTTTCTTGGATGACGGGTTTGAAGGAAGCACCTTCCTTTCACCGATTGCAAGTTCTCAAATAGGGAAGGAAAGTCAAGGGATCGACTGGATCCAAACGATCTTGTAGAGTATGCCCCAAATCCTTACTTATGGAATTGATCCCTGAGCAATCTGTTGGAGGAATTCTCTAACCAGTGCAGAGGCCAAATCCTTATGTCCCAAATTCATTTTGGAACCCCATTACTGATAGTTTTTCTTTCCTAGGTAAAAGTAAGAAAAAACCCATTGATAGGGGATAATGATCAAACTATACCTCAAAATATTCAGTCAAATAGACCACCAAAGTCACATTTATCTAACATCCAAACAATATGCCATCATCCCTATTTATTAATGATGTGTCTCTATAAAAAAAATACAAGCATTCAATCAGAGATATAAATTCAAGTTTACAGAATCTATGGAATACTTGTCAGTTGATAGCCGACCAACTAAATATGGGTGTTAGCCTCTCCACCCAACCATAGTCTTAGAGGAATTCATTCTTAGTGCTCTAGCCACCTTCGTGCCAAGCCATGATATCACTAAGGAACTTTTGCAGTTTCTCAGAGATTCTTTCTCTATCATAGCCTCTACGAGGTTTACCATATGCTCCCTCAACATCAATCTTGTGACCTCCTGCTCAAGTTAGGTTTTCAGGGTTCTCTCCGGTAATGAGAGAAACCTATTATTTTCATTTCTTCCTCTTATCATATCTAGGTCACACGCCCTTTGTGTGCATGGTCTCTTTTTTCCGTCCCCTTCATGTGTATTCTTGCACTCCTTTCTCCTCCTCGGGAAGGTTATAGACATGTCTTGTTCCTTCTGTCAAAAGGAAACTTGGGTCAGTATGGGCCTGTAGGAAAAACCACCCTCTATGGTACTTCGGGTTGACATTTTTATGTCTCCTTAGCCAGACCCTCCATGCTTCCATTCATTGGGGTAGTTGATTTTTCAACCACTAGTTCTTTTCTTATTAATTGATTTCTCCTTGGGATGAGGATGAGGCTTATTATTTCATCAAGGGGAAAATTTGGGTCATTTTGACATAATGGACCCTCTCCAAAGTTTCCTCATTCATTTCCTCTAGTGATATCATGGCCAGTACTTCAAGGCTTCACCCCCCCACAATCATCCATTGTTAATCTAATCAATAATACATTTATGTCGTTCACATGCCATGACATGGTAATCATAATTAATGATTAATTACAAGTTGGGGGAAATAGGGGTATTACATATGGGTAGTAAATACCAGAAAAAAAAGTAAAGCCATTCATTCAATAGATTCCGAGTGTATTCCAATATCATGAGAAGAGAAAGCCTCTCCTAATAAATGATGGAATGGATAGTGATGAAGGTATCTTAAGTAAGATCCATGCTCGATATCCTAGCCTATTTCCCTTATTCTTGTCAATAAGTGTTATAATTCTCCTAGAGGCTTGATTGTTCCCCCCTTGTTCCATTGGCAATTGTCACATTTGGCCACAAAGGTGTGTATTTCTTTATTCATGCCTTCCCAAAAGAATGTTCATTCTTAATCCTTTTGTATGTTTTTTGGAACCTAGAATGACATGCTATGGTAGTGGAGTGTAATTCAAATAATACTTTGGATTTAAAAGTAGAATACCAAACCAAAAAAATATTCCTTTTATAGAAGCTCTCATCATTCTGTCGAGTTTATCCTAGATGTGTTAGTGGGTTGGCCTATAGCAAGTGGATCATGTGTATAATCTTCACATCTATTGACCATTCTTGATGTACTACCTATAACTAGTCTAGCATTGAGACACATGAGGAAAATAGGGAAACATCCTCATCATATTTCTTAAATAGATCATCATCACCACATTTTCCTTTCCCTTTTGTAAATAATCTCATGTTCATAGCCTAACAATTTTTTACCCACTTTTTTCTACTCTAGGTAGGAAAACCTTTATTTTAGAAAATATTTCAAACTATGATGATATGCTTTATTCTAGAAATAATCATCCATCAAGGATGCTACATATCAATTGCATGAATAATAACCAACATTTCCTTATCATAGGTGTATTTTCCCAAGTGTTTATCTCGTAATTTATTGTTGATGAAGGAGAGAATTCATGCCTCTTACATTAACACTACCCCAATACCTTTTCCAGAGGTGTCAAATTCCAAGACAAATTCCTTATTTAAATAAATCATGGTAAGTATTGGGGTAGTACATACAACATATTTCAAATCCTAAAAAGCATGGTTGGCCTCCCAATTCCAAATGAAGGCATTGTTTTTTAGTAAGGTTGTAAACATAACTACAATTCTAACATTCTTCTATAAAAACTTCATGTAGTAATATGTGAGGCCAAGAAAGTTGTGCAAATGTTTGATGGTATTAAGGATGAGTAAAAAATATTTTCTGAGGATCAACATGCAAACCCACCCACTACCGATGCATCCCAAATATTCCCTTTCCAAAACAACAAAATCACATTTTAAGAATTTGAAGAATATTTGGTGATTACAAAGGAGATGTAAGACCTAATCCACATGTGCTACATGTGCCTCCAAAGTTTTTTTGTAAACGAAGGTGTCATCAAAAAAGACAAAAAAAAAAGTAACAAGAAAAGGCTCAAAAGTGTTGATACTCACAACAAACTGAGAGGGGTGGGCAATGAATCATTATTGTAATAAAAATCTAATTTTTTCTTTCTTTTCAACCATTTAAGATATTTTGTAGTGCGCACTTAATGAAAAATACATGCAAAAATCAAAATAACACTGTAGACACAGTGCACTAGGATTTTTACGTGGAAACATAATGCATGAGAAAACCAAAGAACATATTATTGTTGTTCTTCTACAAGCACCAACTTACAAATTATAATTTTTCATCTCAACAGGCACCCACTTGTCGCAGATAACGAGGACACCAATCCTCTCAGGAACCAACCTGTCACAGATAATGAGGACGTCAATCCTCTCAAGCACCAACCTATTACAAAAATGAGGACTCCAATCCTCGGTGAGATTGAACTCACCCGAGCACCACCCTGCCACCCTAATTTTAGAAAAATATGTTACATTACTAAACCTTTCAACACAAATTGACAATTTTACAATTATGTTCCTTTGAATAATTATTGATCAATATTTTCTCTCATTTTCTACACACATTCTCGATCAGAGCTCATCCATATTTATAGTATTTTTACCTAAGTTCACCTTCCCGTGTGAGGACGTGTAATGGTTAAATTGTGGAAAAACTCTTGACCACATCAAAATATTATCAGTTACAATTTTTCTAAATAAAGTATGTGGAAGCATGACATCTACATTGTGGATAAACTTTGGCCTCATCAAAATCTTTTCAGTTACAATTTTGTCTAAATAAAGTATGTGGAGGCATGATGGTTACATTGTGGAGAAACTTTGACTAAATCAAACATACCAAATCTTCCTATGACTGAGATATATATCATCAAAGCACCTTTTGAACAATGACACAACTATTATATTATGGTGTGGAAAACACTCACTGCGCAAATAGAATGAGAGCGCAAGACTTCAAGTCTTCAATTTGTTGCACTTTCCCTACAACACACTCACAGATTTACTTCACAATACTGAGTGTGCGCCATAATGACTCACTTATTTTATTATTGAAATTTTAATGGTTATGTTGTAGTCTACTCATTCGCTTGTCACACCAACTTTGTCTCATCATACTTCAATGCATGTTGCTTCACACTGAATTGAAGAATTTTGTAGTTGTTTCCCATCCTTTATTGTGTTGTAGCATAAACATCTGCCAAACCACAGACAAATCTATCATAGTCTAATGTGTTGTAGTTCTCTCTATCCTATCATGTGTTTGATCAAGTTGTATTCGTTGATCTTCTTCTATGCTATTGATCCTTTTCAATGTAGTTGATCCTTTCATCCTTTGATCCTTCTGCATTTTTCCCTTTTCATCCTTTCATTACTTCCGTTGTATGTCGTGCTTTTGTTTTCATCCTTTCATTACTTCCTTTGTTTATGTGCCATACTTTGTTCCATACCTTTCTATGTCATTTATCCTTTTTTTTGCGCATTTAATTCTTTTAACCTTTGATCCTTCTGAGTACTTTTGTTTTCATGCTTTCCCAATTTCCTCTATATGTTATTTCTCAATAATTGACATCAATGACAACATATATGCACAAAAAAATCCCCCTTTTTCATTGATGGAAACCAAAATATCTTGCTTCTCTATTATTAAATATGACTTCCAAGACCATGGCCTCTATGTTAAGTTGCTTCCCCTTTCAACGTTCTCCTTACAATGTGTACAACTACCAACTCATTGTTACTCCCCCTTTCAATGTTCACGACTACTAGACTCTATGTTTCTCCCCCTTTCAATGTGTGCATCTGCCAAATTAATGGACCTTTTTATTCTCTCCCTTTGACAACAACATAAAAAAGAGGATTGTTTATTATTCTCTCCTCTAGGATTCTTTATGCACATATAACGATCCTTTAACATAATACCATCAAAATCCATTGTGTGCATTTACAAAAAGAAACAATATTCCACAAGCTGATCTATTTCATTCATAGTTTATGCAATGTGCATAAATTCAAGTGTTTTTTGTAGAGTGGTCATCCCCCATACTGGACAATCTATGCACATAGGAAAACCGTGAATTCAAATCATATTTTCTTGACAAAATTGCACCTGGGAAGCAGGGAACTATGTTCTTTACTGAAGGAGGGAAGATGAGATCACCCCCAACTTTTGTTTGAGGTATGCAAAGGGTTCTCTTGGTAATGGCTTCGTAAAAATGTCCACAATCTTCTCTTTAGAAGGAACATACTCTAATTTGAATTTGACCACCTGATCTTGAACCTATTATCTGATAAAATGATATTTTATTGGTATATGCTTAGTCTTCAAGTGTTGAACAAGATTTTTGGAGAGATTAATAGAATTGTTATTATCACACATGATGGAGATAGGATGATCATAAGTGTTAGCACTTTGTAAATATGTCCAGCTAAAAGACAAACGACAACGGTAACTATTGCAACCAAATTTAGGTTGGATTCTGACCCTTCCAACCAGAGAGGGCTCTCTCGGGAATATAGATATTTAAAATACTTAAACGATTTGGCAATGCATACACAGAGGCCAGATTCTACCATAGGGTAAAATTTAAAAGTGGTGGGAAAAAATAGGAGAGAAATGCCATTGAGAAACGGGGTTAATTCCTGAAAATATGTGAATATTTATAAGCTACGTATTCCAGAGGGAGCATAGGCAAAATAGGTATGATGTTCAGCCAAATAAGTAAAATGAAATGGTAGAGGAAAAGAAAGGAAATACTACTATCAGCAAGAGGCGTCTAATAGAGGGCGAATCTCTTGGTATAGCATTAGAAGAAGAAACATAAAGGTTGGCTACCGAAAAAAAAGCACCACTCAAGGGTGAATTATGAACCAGAAACCAATAAACACATGACAAGTATAATCAATATGAAAAGGAACACCAACAAGGTGAGTTCTTTGTTTTGCCTAAAGATTATTGCTAGCAGAAAAACACATTCATTAATATGAAATACAAGAAAACATTATGAACATCAATACCATGATGAATCTCGGCTATCTAAGAAAACCTTCTCTACTTATATTAAAATCCACCAGAAATTACAAAGTTTTCCTGCTACAAGGGGAGGCCCTTCTATGACCATTTGAACCATTCATTTATCTTTTTAACAATATATATAGACAAATTACTTATGGGATCCAAAATGGATCATCTTCTCCAAGATTCCAAAAATAGATATCGGTCACAGAGGGAGTAACGTACCAAAACTAAACTCCTACTTTCTAGGGAACTTTACAAACATAAAACCGAAATATTTGAAAATTTTACCCTAAACGCCATCTATCTACAAAATCACAACATTCCATGAACTTGATTTTAGCATGTCATGAATTTTTCATTTAGCTTTTCAATTTCTTCCTTTAAAGTGTCAAGCCAACCATGATGGTCTTCCTCAGTACCTTCGACCGTTCTAGCTTTAATCTCCTTATTCTGTTGCTCTTTTCCTTCACTCTCGCAAGCTTGCATGTAGTATCTGTATGCATATTCATTAATGATAAAATCCTTCATAATAGGATTCAATCTGATCTCTTCACCTGATCCTGCTTCATCTGCAGATTTTGTGCAAAATTTTGTTGCCATTATTTGTACAACATGCCTTTCTTTCTTCTTAATTGATAGTTTTGTCATACTATTCAAATTGCCCGGTTTGCTGAAGACCATTGGATCTTTATTATCCATTTCCTCTGGTTTTCTAGGAAACACGAGCCTATTTCCCTCAACTGTACAAGAATTTGACAAATTATTCAATTTGTGGTTATCCCTCTCTAGAATAAAACGTCAATTCCCAGAAATAGAGTAATTTCACCTGTGTTTTGAGCAACAGTCGCCATCTAGTGATAATCATGGGCTACTGACGAAATTCATTACAGGGATAATGAATTATCACGTTTGACCATCGATTTCCAATGATAATTCTTTAAATCGGTTAATTAGCGACACTTACTTGGCATCGCATGGATGAATGGTACCCGAACAAGTGTCTCAAGATGATTTGACTGGCCATCAATTTTCCTTTCCACGTGTGACCCTTGGATTTAACACATTTAATGACATTTGACATGTAATTTCGGGGTGTGATTGAGTGGTTTTGATTTCACCTGCTTTTCCCCCTGAAATGCATATGATGGTGCCACGTGGTCCTGAGTCGAAACCACGGTATTTTTATCGGCTCGCTTTCAAGAATTAACCTCCGTGCTAGTTCTCTGCCCGATATGGTCCTTGACCGTTGATCTACGACACTTGAGATATGTGGCCCGTCGGGTCCCATCAACTCCGCACTTTCTCTATATTTATCCTTCTTCTGCTAGATATGGCCCCGTCCTCTAGTTTATTGTGTCTCTATACCAGTTTAGCTTCTCGCTAAGTTCCAAAATTTGGATTCCATATAAAAAAAATTATAGTGATAACATGGGCTCCAACTGGGGATACTGTCCTCCCTGTGAGGTAGCAAAGAAAAATAGACCCTATGCCTTATCCATTGGAGCTTCTCTCATTACAGGTGTGTACTATACCTTGACCTGTCACCAATGTCCATTGAAAACTGAAGTCTACAGACTGCTCTCACTTGGAGGCTGAACGTTGGATATACTGCTAACATATAACTGAACACTTTATTTGGAGACCTAAACTTGGAAATTATTGATCCACAATCTTATTCATACCTACCTACCCTAACTGCTAAAATGAACTGCCAATTAAGTGAAATCATAACGCCAATGAATCCATGAAAACAATTTATCCACTGTTGGTTTACTTTGCACATTCATTCTCCAAATCCTATTTACTGATAATCCATTCAAGAAGTTATATATGAATTCAAATCTCAAAATTTCAAAAACATTGGGACTGTTTACTATTTCTAAAAAAAATTCAAATGGATCTTCCAACATATGCACAAAAAAACCATCATGTTTCACTTTTTCCACTGCATTCTTTCTTTCATGTGATTTAACCTATTGATTTCCACCAAGAGGCTGAAAAATCTGCTGAGACTACTAGAAATAACAATCTTCTGAATCACAAGACAATGTTGGTTGAAACACCTGGTGGAAAGCAATCCATATATAAAATTGATGTTGATTGACCATCATCTTCATCTCTAAGATTACAACCCATCATAAGCTCTAAATTCTTATTGTTAAAACTCTCCATATAACATGCCATAAGATCATGAAACATATGAGAAAATATTTGTTTTCTATGATAAAAAATAGAAGGATAGGCCACTTTCACAAGTGTTTGTTTTTTTTGCTCTAATTTTTCAGTCCTAGAACCATAATCTTCAAAGGAATTAAGTAAAAAACTTGTTTCTTTATGATCTTTCTTTGTTTCTGATTGAATCATGACATACATTGTTTTATTGCCTCCCTGAAACTCTATGTCATTTGTTTGTTCATTTCTTAAAGTCTCCATGGATGGGGTCTAAGATCCTTCACAGACGTCCAAGCCACTTATAATTTGAACAACTATATCATTCATAGGGGAATAAAGACAACTTTGAAACACTTTGTTTTGTTGGAAATATAGTTGAATATACTCATCAATTTTAGAAGAAGGAAAATGACTTTAAAGAACAACACTTTTACCAGCTTTCTCTGTTTGCTAATGATTGGGTCTTAAAAATTCACAGGAAGAGAAACATAATGGAAGATAGATTTCATTTGCAATTCTATTGCTTTCTTCAGATTCAACATCATGTCTAGAGGGTTTCTGATCTGAAACATTATTAACATTTTGCTTGAGCAATTTGAAAGAATCAAAACACAATGGCAAGGTTCTCTCACCTTATTAAAAAATTTCTTCATTTTCTTCATTGTTGTCATATGCACATTTTCCAATTTCTTTGGATTGTTGAACAAACTCATTTTCATATTCATCTTTGAGAAATGGTTTCAATTTTGAACTGACAAGACATTTTACATAACCAGTAACAGGGTCATCAAACACATGAGAATATTGCTACAATTTCTTGTCAATTTTTTCCAGTGAATCAGTGTGATTTGCCATCAGCACACATTCCTTTTCTTCACTGATGATCTTATCATTTTATTTCAACAATTTAAATGAATAAAATCATAAAGGTACAGAATTTCTTTCAGTTGTTTCAGTACTTTCTTCTTTGTAACTTTGATATGTTGGTTGATTTCTCTCATTACATTGTTGAAAAGGAACATATTCTAATAGAGAACATGCAGTTAGTTGTTCTAGGAAGTAAACATCATAATCATCATCATATATAGTCAAATCATCAACATCCGCAATATCATCTAATAAGAAAAATCTTGGGACATCAACATGTTCCTCAACAAGCTGATTTGCAAACTCATCTTCTTGACTGTCTACAAATGAATATATGAAACAATCATCTCCATGCTTATCATGGGGTGGAACAGAAGATACATAAGTTCCCTCTCTTTCAATAAGTGGAATATATTCCTTTTCAAAATCATTAGCATTTAAAACTTCAAGAGGACCTATGATATTATCAATTTTATGCTCAAGATTTCAATTAGTTGTTTTCTGTTCATATTCACTTTCATGTCCTGGAGCATCCAACCCCTCATTTTGAATCTGTTCACATGCTTGTATATTGTGTTGAATCTCCTGAGAATCATTCAACATTTTCTCTAAGGACTTAGGTCTTCTTTCCATCGGGAGGAAATACAAATCTAGATGCAAGGTTGTTACATAATGGAGCATGGCAACAACTTCAGTGGGTTTGATTTCTTTGGGAAAATTGTAATAAATACTAGAAAACCTCCTACTGAATGTAAAAACATTTTCATTTCTCTGCCTTTTTAAGTCATAGAACTTTGTAATTTGTAGATCCAAGTATTTCTTCTTGCCCCAAATATTCAAAAATACATTCTTCAATTCCTCCCATGAGCCAATTGTCTTTGGCTACAAATGTTTAAACCAGTCTTTGGTATCCCCTTTCAAGTATTAAGAGAAGGCCCTCATACAAACATCATCATGATCAATCTCAAACAAATCTATAAAATTTTCAAAATCTTGGATGTGTTTCTCAGCTGTGATGGCATCAAGTTCTCCACCAAACATAGCTAGGTACTTATAGTGCTTTGGAGGAAAATCATGAAGGATGTGAGGTAATTTTAAGGGTCTGTATTTATGTTGAACATTAGAGGGTGTTGGATCAAGTACAGGAGGTGAAATACCAACCTTGGTTTCATGAGGCTTCTCAACTTGTTTATGGTCATCCCATGGCTTAGATGGAAAATTTTGATCAAAATCAGTGATACAGTGAGGAGATGTATGTACAAATTTAATAGGAGGATATACGATTGCAAGATTCTCATGATCATCATTTGAATGCAACAGGTAAAGAAATTTTTTTTTAGCATGTTCAGGAAAGGACAAAAGGTAATTAATCACAAAAATTTTTATGTCTTGGAAAAAACTCAACTTTAGGTACATGATTTCTCCCATGATGTCCTTTCATACCTCTTTCAAGGGATCTCATCTTCCAGTGGAGTCTCTAAATCACATTTGAATCTTGAGTGGAGTCGCCAATAAAATCTTCAAGCTACTGATTCTTTGGACAATGGAGTCACCATGAAAATTTTGAATTCTAGATTTTTGAAAATGGAGTCTCCAGGTGAATGATGTACATCCTTTCTATGTCTGAATACTTTTCACCATAAATACTTAGATCTGAACTTTGTCATTTCTCCCAGGGAATATTTCACCTTCATCCCCGACAATAGCACCAAAATGTTAGCACTCTGTAAATCTGTCCGGATGAAAGACAAATGACTGAGGTAACTGTTCCAACCAACTTTATGTTGGATTCTGACCCTTCCAACGAGAGAGGGCTCTCTCGAGCATATATCTATTTAAAATACTCAAAATATTTGGCAATGCATACATAGAGGTTAAATTCTCCCATAGGGTAAAATTTAAAAGTGGTAGGACAAAATAGGAGAGAAAGGCCATCGGGCAATGGGGTCCATTCCTGAAAATGTGTGAAATTTTTTAAGCTATGTATTCAAGAGGGAACAAAGGAAAAATAGGTATGATGTTCAGCCAAATAAGTAATAAGAAATGGTAGAGGAAAAGAAAGGAAAGACTACTATCAACAAGAGGAGTCTAATAGAGGGAGAATCTCTTGGTATAGTGTTAGAAGAAGAAACATAAAGTCTGGATACCAAAAACAGAGCACCACTCAAGGGTGAATTCTGAACCAAAAACCAATAAACACACGACAAGTATAATCAATAAGAGAAGGAGCACCAACAATGTGAGTTCTTTATTTCACCTAAATATTATTCCTAGCAGAAAAACACATTCATGAATATGAAATAAAAGAAAAAATATTGAACATCAACACCGTGATGAATCTCGTCTATCTAAGAAGACCTTCTATGCTTATATTAAAATCCACCAGAAATTACAAATTTTTCTTGCTACAAGGGCAAGCCCTTCAACAACCAGTCGAACCATTCATTTATCTTTTTAACAATATATATAGATAAATTATATATGGGATCCAAAACGGATCATCTTCTTCAAGATTCCAAAAATAGATATCGATCACAGAGGGAGTAATGTACCAAAACTAAACTCCTACTTTCTAGGGAACGTTACAAACATAAAACTAAAATATTTGAAAATTTTGCCCTGAACGCCATCTATCTACAAAATCACAAGATTCCTTGAACTTTATTTTAGCCTGTCATGAATTTTTCATTTTAGCTTTTCAATTTCTTCCTTTAAAGTGTCAATCCAACCAGGCTGGTCTGCCTCAGTACCTTCGACTGTTCCAACTTTAATCTCCTTCTTCTATCGCTTGTTTCCTTTACTCTCGTTAGCTTACATGTAGTATCCATCTGCATATCCATTAATGATCAAATCCTTCATAATAGGATTCAATATGTTATCTTCACATGATCCTAGTTCATCTGCATATTTTATGAAAACTTTTGTTGCGAGTAGTTTCACAATATGCCTTTCTTTCTTCTTAATTGATAGTTATGTCATACTATTCAAATTTCCCAGTTTGTTGAAGACCGTTGGATCTTTCTTCTTCATTTCCCCTGGTTTTACAGGAAAAACGAGCCTATTTCCCTCAATTGTACAAGAATTTGACAAATGATTTGATTTGTGGTTATCCCGCTCTGGAATAAAATGTCAATTACTCGAAATAGAGTAATTTCACCTGTGTTTTGATCAACAATCGCCATCGAGTGATAATCATGGGCTACTGACAAAATTTCTTATAGGGATAATGTCTTATCACGTTCGACCATCGGTTTCCAATGATGAGTATTTAAATCGGTTATTTGGCGGTGCTTACTTGGCATCGCATGGATGAATGGCACCCGAACAAGTGTCTCGAGATGATTTGATTGGACGTCAATTTTCCTTTCCACATGTGACCCTTGGATTTAACACATTTAATGAAATTTGACACATGATTTTGTGGTGTGATTGAGTGGTTTCGATTCCACCCACTTTTCTCCCAAAATCCATCTGGTGGCACCACGTAGTCCCGATTCGAAACCATGGTATTTTTATCAGCCCGCTTTCAAGAATTAACCTCCGCACTAGTTGTTTGCCCCATATGGTCCCTCACCATTGATCTGTGGATCCTGAGGTCTATGGCCCATCGGGTCCCATAAACTCCACACTTTTGCTAGATTTATCCTTCTTCTACTAGATATGGCCTCGTCCTCTAGTTTATCGTGCCTCTATACCAGTTTAACCTCTCGCTAAGTCCTGAAATTTGGATTCCATATAAAAATTGTTATAGTGATAACAACAGGGAACTAGAATATATTTGAGACCTTTTTTAATCCATAACACTTGATTATAGAAGGATGTTGCAACTATATATTCTACTTTAGTTTTAGAAGGATAAATGGAAGTTTATTTCTTGATGAGCTGGGATACTAAACAACTACCAAGGAAGAATGTGCCTCCAGTGGTGATTTTTCTATCATAAACACTTCATGCCCAGTATGCATTAGTACAATCTTTGAGACCAAGATATGTGTCTTTTGGATACCACAATCCATAATCAACAGTGCCTTACAAGTATCTAAATATTATTTTAACTACAAGAACATGAGTTTCCTTAGGATTGGCTTGAAATCTTCCAACCAGACCCACTTCTTGTATGATGTAGGGCCTTGAAGCTATGAGATAGATTAAACTACCTATCATAGACCTGTACATGGTTTGATCTACTTCTGGATTATCTTCATCCATGCCGAGTTTACAACTGGTATTCATGGGAGTGCTTACTTCTACGCAATTTTCCATGCCGAATTTCTTCAAGATTTCCTTGAGATATTTACCTTGAGAAATGAAAATTCCCTTTTCTAATTGATGAATCTGTAAGCCAATCAAGAAGGAGATTTATCCTAACATGGACATATCAATCTCTTATTTCATTGCAACTACAAACTTCTTACTCATCAATTCAATGTTACTGCCAAAAATAATATCATCAACATACACTACAATAATTAATAGGTCATTAACTTCATCCTTGATGTAAAAGTTGATATTACTAGTTCCCTTTTTTATTGCTTGTTGGTGCAAATACTTATCCAGACTATTATACAAAGCTCTTGGATCCTGTTTTATCCCATACAAGGATTTATTTAATCAGCAGACATAATCGTTTTTGTCAGTTAGAAGAAAACATTATGGTTGATCCACATAGACTTTTTCCTCAAGGTCACCATTTAAAAGTGTTGATTTGACATCCATCTGGTAGACTTTGAATTTTTTGTAGCATGCAAAAGAAAAAAACATCCTAATAGCTTCAATTCTTGCAACAGGGGAAAAAGCCTCTTCAAAGTCCACTCCTTTGACTTGAGCATGCCCTTTGCATACCAATCTGGCCTTGTTTCTGACTATTTGTCCATCTTCATTTAACTATTTTTGTATACCCATTTATTTCCAATTACATTATTTTCATTTGGTCTTGAGACTAGATCCCAAGTATTATTTTTCTTTATTTGTTCTAGTTCTTCATTCATGGATTTGACCCAATGGTCATCCTGGCTTGTTTCCACAAAAAATTTAGGTTCAATCATGGACAATAGTGTAAAATTTGTAGTGGTAGATGTATCTATAATTTTTCTTCTAGTTTGTACACATGTTTCCTTAATTCCAAGAATTTGACTTTATGGATGATTTTTTTGAACATATGTTGATGGGGTATTTGGCTGTGATGTTTCCATTCTCTCCTCTTCTTCTGAATCCTATGTTTCTTGGTCATCATTCATGTTGTCATCTTGTGGTTCATTACTAATTGGTTCATCATATGATTCATCATGATGTTGGTGGCTCACTAGATGAAATGGCCCTTCATCTACCTTTACATCTATACTCAACTATCTTGTCGAGTCTTTTGTTGTAGCACTTATATCCTTTAATTTTGGAGGAGTATCCTAACAAGATACCTTCATCAACTCTAGAATCAAATTTACCTATGTTGTCTTCATTTATTTTAATGTAGCATTTGTTGCCAAATATTTTGAAGTGATTAATTGATGTTGGTCTTCCATGCCATATCTCATAAGGGGTTTTATCGTTGTTTACCCTTGTGTGTGATTTATTGAGAATTTTAATAGCAAATTGAAAATATTCACCCCAAAAGATTATGGGTACTTCTCATTCATTAATCATGGCCCTGGCCATTTCTTGAACTAGTTTGTTCATTCTCTCTATTACTCCATTCCGTTGAGGGGTTCTTGAAATAGAAAATTGTCTCTTGATCCCATGCTTTTCACAATAACTATTGAATTCATCAAAAGGGAATTCTCCTCCTCTGTCTGATATTAGGACTTTATTATTAAATCCTTTTCATTTTCTACTTGTGCTTTGAAGGCTTTAAATTTTTCAAAAGCCTCAAATTAATTCTTTAACAATCCAACCCATGTCATTCTGGTATAGTCATCAGTCAACAAAATGAAATATATTTCACCTCAAGGTGGTTGTGTAATAGTAGGGCCAAAAATATATGTATGAATCATCTCAATAGCTCGACTAGTGGAGTGTTCTCTTGCCTTGAATTCAACTCTTGATTTCTTTCCAAACTGACATGACTTGCAAAAAGTATTATTAGGTTTGGAGATTTTAGGAATATCTCTTACAACATATTTTCTTCCTATCTTAACAAGCTGATTAAAACTAAGATGACCTAGTATTTTGTGCCAAAGCCATCTCTCATCATTTTTACCAATGCAACATTTTTATTTTCTTTCTTCTAGAACATACACATTCCCTGAAGTTTTGACTTCTTTTATGACAATATTCCCTGTATTCACATCCATTACTTTACAACCTTTTGAATGAAGAACATTGTGTCCTTGGTCACACATTTGAATTACACTTGACAATGTATCTTTTATACCATCAACATAAGGCACATTATGTTCTTTGGTCTTTCCCTTTCTATCTTCATCTAATACAATAATTCATTTTCCTCTAATTTTGGTTGGAGCATTGTTTCCTTTAGATATGGCTATTCTTTCCTAGTTCTCATCTCATAAGTATTCAAAATTCCATGGAGCCTATCCATGTTCATTTTATCTAGTTCATGCATTTATTCTATAGTTGAGACCTTTGCATCAAGTCTTTAGGGAAGAGATATCAATTTTTTATGAACTACCATAGCTTCTTTAATTTCCTCTCAAAGTCGTTTCATGGTGTTTATTGTCTCATCCACTCTGACAAAGAAACTTGCAATATTTTCATCTTCACTCATCCTTAGGATTTCAAGCTACATTCTGCGAGCTTGAATTTTTCCCAACTTTAATTTCTCATCTCCTTCATAATTGTTTACCAGTTTGTACCATATTTCCTTTGCAGATTCCAACTGCATCTCTTAAACAAATTATGTTTTTGCAAGTCCTCCTTGGATAACATTCATATATTTTGAATTACTATAGTAATATTTCTAACCAACTTCATCATTTGGAATATTTGTTGGGATTTTATAACCACCTACCACACTCTACTAGAGTTCCATACCAAGAGACATCAAGTAGGTATTCATTCTAATTTTCCAAAATGAAAAATTTGTTCCATTGAACAGAGGATGTTTGGTTGAAAAAAATATTGACTGAACATGCTTTTTGTGTGATGTTCCTTCCAGTCGTTAGACTGTTACTGAATGAACCTATGTTCTAACACCAATTTTTGATAATCACAACAATATTGAGAGGGGGGGGGGTGGTGAACCATTATTGTATTAAAAATTTAAATTTTTCTTTCTTTTCAACCATTTAAGATATTTACTAGTGCGCACTTACTGAAAAATACATGCAGAAATAAAAACAACACAATAGACATAGTACACCATGATTTTTACGTGGAAACCCAATGCAAGAGAAAACCATGGAAAATCTTCTTTATTTTATTCTACAAGAACCAAATTACAAATTATAAGTTTTCATATTAATAGGAACCCACTTGTCACAAATGATGAGGACACCAATCCTCTTAGGCACCAACCTGTCGTAGATAATGAGGACGTCAATCCTGTTAGGTACCAACCTGTTATAAAAATGAGGAATCCAATCCTCGGTGAGATTCAACGCACCCTAGCCCCACCATACCACCTTAAGTTCAGAAAAATATGTTACATTACTAAACCTTTAAACACAAACTAACAATTTTACATTTATGTTCCTTTGAATAATTATTGAACCTTCTTTTATCTCATTTTCTACACACCTTCTTGATCAGAGTGCATCCATATTTCTAGTATTTTTACCTGATTTCAACTTCCTGTGTGTGGACGTGTAATGGTTAAATTGTGGACAAACTCTTGGCCACATCAAAATGCTTGTTTTGATGATTATTTTTTCTTATGATGTGATGAAGGCTTGAGGTATTTTTGGTATGGTTGGTCTTGTACTTGGATATGGTATATGTTGATTAGTTGGCTAGGTGAGGAGAAATATTATCACTAGTACAACATATGACATGGTTATTGTAGTTCATATATTTGAGTTTATTTCACATGGTTGAGGGATGTTCATGTTGTATGGTGATGTATGCATGAGGGACATGCGTTGGTTCTTTGAGATGCTTCATTGATGACATGGTACAAATGTGTATATTGTACAATATTTATGCTTGATATGGTATATGGTTTGTGTTACATGGTATGGTATATGGTATGGTACAGGTGTTGATGTACATGGTTGATGTATGTGGTTGGTACATGGTTGATGATGCAGGTTTGGTGCATGGTTAATGCACTTGTTGTGGTACATAGTTGATGGTATAGGTTGATGCATGGTTTATTTATGGTACAAGATGGTACTTGGTTGAGACATGTATATTTTGATGGTATGTGGTGATGTTGGTACATGTTTGGTAGAGGCATGTGTTGGTGATGTTGAGCATATGGTTTGAGATACGCTCTTGGTGATATTGGAATGATTTGTATGAGGATGAGAGTGGATCTGGTTCCGTGTATGAGACAATGATTGGTTGGATAGGTTGATGTGGAAGTGATGTGATAGTGACAGTGGCAGTGGTAGTGGAAGTGGCAGTGAGAGAGTTTGTGGCAGTGATAGTGCCAGAATCTGGGATAGTTGGTCGACACTTATAGTTAATGGCGACATGACGGGGCAAGGAAAGGAGGTTGTAGCCTCATTCCAATTGGAACTAGATAATTAGGGAGTTGGATCTTCCTTTAGGTTGGAGCCTGAGAACTAGGTGTTTGTAGCCACCTTCTAGTTGGAGCCAGAGAACTCAAGGGGTTTTAGCCTCCTTCTAGTTGGATCCAGAGAATTCAAGGAGTTGTAGCTTTCTTCAAGTTGGATCCCGAGAATAGGGGGTTGGATCCTCCTTCCAATTGTAGCTGGAGAATTTGGAATTTGGTGCTTCCTATGATTGAATTCTTGATATATATAAGAAAGCATTCCATGTTTTTCTCCCATTTGGGTTTCCACGTAAATATTGGTGTATTTTGTTCTTGATGTGATGTTAATGTGATGTTTTTTATGTTTACATTCTTATGATATATATTATTGGATTCATTCATAGATGATACATTGATGATAAAATGTTGAATATTGTTGGTAAATATAAAGAATATATATTGTGGTTAAAAGTGGTATAATTGTACATTACTACTTCACCCCTTCCCCCCTCTCAGTAATCCAACAATGTGGTCATATATTCAAATGGTCCAACATCAAAGAAAATTTTATCAAGAGAAACAACACAAAAAATTAAAAGCTTCCTAGAAAAATTGACACTAGCTATAAAAAAGGAAAAAGGGAAGATGGTGGTCAACGTAGAATCGACATCGAATTTCCACCTTGTTTCGACAGAGAATAATAAAAATACAACAACATGAAGAATCGATATAGAAAATACAACCTATCCTAGCTATAATTTTCGATGGAAAAGTGACCACCCAATGATGCAAAACTATGTAAAATCAGTATTAAAAATATCTAAAGAAGAAAAGGAGGAAATAGAACATCCAAACTTCCCAACAAGCTTCACCAAAATAGAATAAGGGGATCAAAATCTCAAAGAATAAAAACTACCAGAGTGGATGAATGTTGAAATAAAGTCAAAATAGTTCAATATATCAAATGACGATCGACCCAAAATGGCACGAGTAGGAGACTATTGGATGGAGAAGGAGACAACCAACATAGTCTAATTACTCAAAGAATATCAAGATGTGTTTTCATGAGACTATAAATATATAAAAGGACTTGTAGAAGAAATGAGAGAAATGAAAATTGAACTCATTCTTAGAGCAAAGCCAATCAAAAAGTAACCTTACAAATTAGCTCACAAATACAAGCTCATCATCCAGAAGGAAATAGAGGGAATGTTGTCAACATGCATCATATATTCAATTGATAGAGTAGAATGGGAAATCCCTATGGTGGTTCAACCAAAGAAGCATGACCCTAATAAATTAAGAATTTGCATCTAATTCATAGGTCTCAACAAACTAACTTTAACAGATAGATTTCCCACTCCATTCGTTGAATAAATAATTAATGAAGTTGCAGGTCATGATTGCTACTCATTCACAGATGAATTTTTAGGATACAATCAAATCCCTATAGCTAAATAAGATCAATTGAAGATGACATTTGTCTCTGAATTTGGCTCCTTCGCCTATAAGGTAATGCCATTTTGGCTAAAGAATGCCCCAACAATATTTTCAAGAATAGTAGTAAAATAATTTCAAGAATACATCTACAAGACAATGGTTTTCTACTTTGACGATTCGACTATATGCAACCTATTCAAAAACTACATACAATGGCTTAGATTAATGTTGGAGAGATGCAAAAAAATCCAATTGTCTCTCAATATTAAGAAGTGCAAATTTGTCACACCAATTGTCATCCTCTTTGGCCACGTGTTATGTAAGGATGGTGTAAAAGTCGACTTGGAAAAAATAAAAACCATCCTCAACTTGAAGCCACTTGTAAATCAGAAACAAATTAAAATGTTCCTCGGACATACTAGGTATTACCGAGAATTTATACGCCACTATTTTGATATCACTTTCCCAATGGATGAGATGCTTTAGAAAGAAATTGAGTTTATATGGAGTCAAGACTTCCATGAGTCATTCTAAAATTTAAAGAAAAAATTGGTCGAAGCCCCCATACTAAATTTCCTCGACTAGTCGAGAAGGTTTCACATCCACATCAATGCCTCAAATGTCATTGTTGGGTTGGTTCTAGAACAAACATACAACTACACAATTGACCACCTAAATGTGTATGCTAGTCAGAAGTTGAATAAAGAAAAAAGGAATTACTCGACCATAGAAAGGAAAGTCATGTTGATGATATTTTATTTACACAAATTCTGACATTACTTACTTGCAAACCCATTCACATTTTTTACAGCTCATTAGGAATTAAAATATGTAGTCAGTAAACATGTTCATCAAGGAAAAATATGTCGATGTTTATTACTATTCCAATAATTTGAATTCAATATAATCGTCTGACCCAGGAAAAAGAACGTCAAGTTCGACCATTCGTCCTGACTCGAGAGGATGGAGGACCCGAATGACATAGAGGATGACGTTCCAGATGCACATCTATTCCATGTCGAAGCAACACCAAATGATCTAGAAGAAATATCAAATTTCTTGGAGGAGGGGAAGGCACCCAAAGATGTCTCAGCAAATAAAAAGAAAGTATTAGTTCTAAAAGCAACACCATTCAAAATCATAAACAAATATTTATACAAAATGGGACATGATGATGTCTTAAGGAGATATGATCTAGAACATGAAAGAGAAGATATTATCAATGAGGTACATGCAGGACTAGCTGGGGGGCACTTTCAGGATGACACAACAACGTGAAATATACTTCTAGTGGGTCTGTGGTGGCCGACCCTACAAAACGATTGTTGAGAACATGTCAATAAATGTGATAGTTTTTAAAGAATGGGTCGACCTCTGTGAAAGAATGAAATTCCATTACATTCGATTAACCCTAATCGATCATTTGAGATCCGAGCCATTGACTTTATCGGTCCATTTTCTAAAAGATAAAGAAGAAAAGGTGTGAAATATATTATAACTGTAGTTGAAGATATGACTAAGTGGGAGGAATAAGAACTGGTCGAAACATGCACTAAAGGGGTCGCAGTGAAATTTATCTATGAGAACATAATAACAATACTTGGATGTCCACTAACACTATGCAGTGACCAAGGGACACACTTTTTAAACGAGACGATCCAAGTCCTACTAAATAAATTTCTCATTGATCATAGAAGAACAATGACATACCATCCCCAAGATAATGGTGTTGTTAAAGCATTTAATAAGATACTACATAAAGGACTCATTAAAATCTGTGGCATCGAAAATAATGATTAGGATGAAAAAATTCATGCAATCTTGTGGGCATACATATCTTCTTATAATAGATCAACTAGAAAGACTCCCATTAAATTTGTCTATGGAAAAGAAGTTGTGATACCACTTCACTTATGGGCCAACTCAGATAGAGTAGAAATTGTTTCTAAATTCGACCAATACAGAAGCAAGAAGGATCATCTTTACCAATTGAATAATCTATAAGAAGGAAGATTAATAGCAATGCATCACCAAGAAGTTCAAAAACAACAACAAAAATCATGGAATGATCATCACCTAAAAAAGGAGATAAAAAATGGAGACCTAGTTCTACTATACAATAGTCAAATCAAATGAAAACCTACGAAGTTAGAGACAACATGGTTGATCCTTATGTTATAGAAGATATTCGACCGATAGGATAATTCAACTTCAAACTTTGTTGGGGAATCCATTTAAAAAATTAATTAATGGTGTCTGATTAAAGAAGTATAATACACAAATATGAGGAACCTTGTTGGAAAAGTCTGTAGAAATTAATGCCAACAGGGACCGACCAAGATTGGAAATATAAAAGTTTGTTCGAAGTCGACGTAGATTACTAATAGTATTAAAAAATAAAATAAAAAATATATTAATAAACTAAAAGTCAGTTACAAAGAATCCAGGTACATCATTCAGGTACAAGAAACCGGTATAGGAAAATCTAAGTATTAAAGAAGTTCCAAAGCTTGGAAGAAAAAGTAAAGGAAAATTAGAATGGAGAGAGAAATAAGCCCTTGTTTAAGCCACAAAGAAAGTGGATGAAGATGAGATCGACACATGACTCCATCTCTAGAATTATGAAAAATCATCATCAAGCGACAATCTATTGACCGAGGTGAATCCATATCAAGTGAGCAAAGCCATCATAGATGGGACTACAATAAAACAAATGAATAAATTAATTATCAAGAACATCGACTAAGAAAAACCGATAGTAGGAAACCCGATGATACAAAATAAGTAGTTGGTCGGACCATGTATCGACTACAGATCAATAGAGGAGATTTAGTTAATCGATCAAGAGAAAAAAATGACCATGAAAATTTCGACTGCAAGAAGGATGATACATTTAAGACATGACAGGAAAGGAGTAATGGACCTGACAAGAACATTGATTCTTGACGTGACATAGAAGACCGTTGCACAACCACTAATATAACTTCAGGATGACTTGATACGAGTGACGACCAAGTGGAAATCACTACAATCAATGCACAACAAGACCTGCATGCATGCCAACTAAGAACTACCCTAGATGTCCCCTCATACGAGTTGAACATACCACCAAAGGTTATGACAAAGGAACACGAATTTAAGGAACAATTGGCCACATTTACTTTGAATCTCCCTCTCTCGTCTATACATTTGGAGGATGCATATGATTTTTCATCATTGTAATTTTCTCCCCTGTAGTAGATTAAATATTTGACCAAGTAACTGATCGAACCTGCAACTTCGCATGCCTTGTTGAATACCATCGAATTGAACTTAGATATGCCGAGAATGAGAGGAAAATTCATTAAGACAGAGGAAGGATCAATACCAAGAGAAAGGTTCAACAAATCAACCACAAGGCCATTGCAAATTCAAATGCAGAATATCCGAAAATCACGACTGGAGGAGATGGATTGGAGAAAAAAGTGGTGAAATTTTATATAATGGGGATTGTAGGATGGTTTTTGGAAGCCTAAGACATAATTCCTAGTGAAAGTAGGAATCATACACCTCCTAGGAGCACCACAAGTCATTGAATTCAGGCGATGGAAGGAAGAAGCAACAAAGTTTATTGTCATGCGATATCACCATGGATATCTTTGGATGGACAGTCTAATAGAAATAATAGGTGAGCTTATTCACATAATCACCATCATTCCAAAGATGAGGATCCAGGTCCTGAAAACATCAAATGAAAATGCTTGGATGCAAATTTTGGATGCAAATTTTGATCAGGTCGACAACAAAAAAAAATTCCAAGGGGTTATTTATCAACAAGATCCCCAACTTGAGCACAATATGGACTACAATAATTGTATCATTATTCTTTACACCTTTCATTCTAGATTTCAATGTCAAAATGACCATGGTAGAGGCAATTGACCAAATCTTTAAAAAGGTAGAAATATTCAACTGGTCTGAATACATGGCCGACATCATCCAGACTAACTGCAAGGAATGCTAAGAAGCATGTAAGGCCATAAAATTACCTTCTTTATTAATATGGATAGCAATGAAACAATACAGTCCAATCAATGAACTTGCGTTCACAATTAGGAAGGTTCCAACAATGGAAAAATATAGAATTTTCGCAATAGAGTAGGAAGGTGCTTCCAAATCACCAACTCCATGAGAAATGTTTCGATTATGGGTTGGAAACTTAAAAGATAGCTCAAATAGATCACGTGTAGAGAAAATAGTTCATTGCTATTTGTCAACACCCTGCCATATTTAGTTAGAAATCGATTGCACCAAAATTTGGTTTGGATTGGTCTCGGCCCTTAAACTGGAGGAGTTACATTATAACCTGACAACATAGGAAATATTCGTTGAATTAGAAATACAGAAAGACTAGGAGACATAAATTCCTCCTGAATTTAACCAACTAGGACTACCTTTGGTACTTCCCCTCACTAAAACCGAACATGAGGAGGAAAGATAAGTAGATTTATATGAAGTACCCTTTGTTGAATATTTAGAAGCACTCGCAATCGTTCTTGCATGACCTTTTCCCGGAAAAAGAAAGCAGCCAATGAAAAAATATGAAGGGAAAAAGGAGGTTGAAGTCGAATAAATATATTTTGAAACAGAGGAAATCTGGTAGGAGACTTTTCAATCGACTGAAGGTATCAACTTTAATGACCCCATCATTCAAGAAAAGATAACCAGTATCACGAGAAAAATTGTTGAAAAAATTAAGTAGAAAGAGAAGTGGACCTTACAGGATACTGCTACAATAAATAATATTTTAATCTCATCAATCATACCTAGAATGAAGGAAGCCATGGAGAAATATAAAGTACAAAAATAGTATGTCAAAAAAATAAAAAATACACTCCGACAGATTGAGACAAGGGGATCAAGGAGGCATAAGATACACAAAATCTTGACCACTGTGGTAACTCTAGAAAATATCACAAAGACCCAGTCATAAGTATAATTCATTACGATGATGACATTAGGGAAAAGGAGAGTGACTGACTCGACAATCAACTTGACAAGAGAATCCCCACCAGTTGAGCCTATAGCCATAGTCGAGGAACAACCTGCAAAGAAGAAGAAGAAACAACATATAATTGTTGAGTCATCAGAAGAAACTCAATCAGACCAACCATCGAGCAGTGCAATTTGGTCGAAGGAATATCAGTCCAATCATCTCAACCAGTCAAAATTGAACAAAAACATGAGTCATTCAATTAAATATCAATCCATTCGGCCCATCCTGTTGAATATATATATAAAAGTCGATCGATCATCAAGAAGTCGACGCCCATGAAATCAACACCCCAGTTGATAATATTTTTGAATCAAGACTAGTAGAGATTATGACCGATGTACCCATAGAAGCAAGACAACAACAATAGAAAGAAAACAGAGAGGATCCCTTCCCAGAAAAATATCTGATTAAGGATACAGTACAAGGTCCAAAGCATGATCAACTGTCTTCCTTGCAAAAAAAAAGAAAAATCATACACAACAAAAGGAAATAGCAGTAGGGGAACAGGTCAATCAGACTCACTTACCTCCACAATAGACACCACAAGATCAAGATAAATACGAGGGGCGGCAACAAAAACATCAGGAAAGAATAAGAAAAATAAACCCATGAAAAATCATCTTCAAAATGACCCAACCATCCAGCCTGTCCAGATCAGTTGGCGAAACTACACTCGACCCAACCTCAATATCCAACCAACAACTCTTCAACTTACATCAAGTCATCTCAAAATAGTCAGTAAAGAAGTGAAATTTTTTTATTAAAGAAGGAATTCGGATTTCAAAAGTAAAGGAGGATCAAAGGAAAATTCCATAGGAATGCAGAGACAAGGTCATAAAGCATTTAGGAACAGAGAAGCTTCCATAAGTGGAGAACCCCTTGGTGGGTTTTAAAGACTTGGTCGAAATCCTGATCAAATATAATTCATAAAACCAACAACAAGTCGAACTTCTCCAAAAGGAAAAGCAATATCTACATCAGCAATACAACCTAGCAAGGATTTATAATCAAAGAATAGAAAACCACCATCATGGTGACAGAATACAATAGTCTTAAAGGACTTGGAGAAAATGTGGAAGAATTCACCAAGTGTGCTACAATGCTAAACTCAGTGATAAGTCACTGGCCAACAAACTTTGCAACTGCATTCAACAAGGGAAGAATAGAAAGAGCGGTGGTCGAAAAAATAGAAAAGATCATAAATATGATGACTAACATAAAGATCAAAGAGACCCTCACAAGTCAGTTAGAAAAAGAAAAAACAGTAGAGTCACAACTCTCATAGAAAGAAAATGAATGGCAGAAGGAAGGGAACAAAGTATAGTTGGAAGCCGACAGTGTAGTAATTCACCTCGTGTAGCTCCAAGAAAATATTCAAGAGATGGAGCAACAGATTGACCGAGAATCACCCGTAGTACAACAAGCAGAAATAGAAAAAAAGGTAAACTTGCTTGGATAGATCAAGACACTAGTCCTGGAAGCACACTAGTTGATCAATGCATTGCATGAATTTACCCAACATCTATAGTATTCAGTGCCCAATATCGTACATACTTCCTTCGAAAACAGTACATAAATCACACCAAAGGATGAAGTAGAATCAACTAGTGGTAGATATTTCGGTGTAGCAAGACAGTCAAATATGGCTCCATAATCCCATCAAGAACTAGCAACTTTTGGCTAAAATTCATCTTCTTTCTCTCTTTCTATCATTATTATTTGTAAATAGTCAATGTAAAAAAAAGTTTTGTTTTACTCCCCTCTTGCTCGGGACAAGAAAGGAATTGAGGTGGGGGGAGATATTGTAGGGGATAATCGACTCTATTGAATAGACCCAAAATTTGACTGAGAGTTATTCAATTGACTGACGAAGTCAAAATTATAAGTCGGTCAAGAGTTATGTTAATCAACCGAATGAGGTTGTTAAGTAGTTACAACTTCCTACTAATTGAATATGTAGGTATAAATAGACAAGAATGTATTAGATAGTATGTATCCATTGTACTATATTGACTCATCTATAAAATAAATGTTTTTCTTTGCGATTCCACTACTTTATGTATGTCTTTGTCTATATGTATGTATATGTGATTCTGTGATTTCTTATGTAATGAACTATTGGTAACGATACCCTACTTTTCCCTAGATTACAACACCATGTCAACTCCATGAAGGGTGACCCATATGATGAAAATGAGTTTGATGTTATCCTAGCACATGGGATATGTCAGTCCGATCAAGGGGAAATCACAGAGGGAAAACTTGATCGATGCAATCTGATCGGCTTCAAAATCTGATGGTCGGGAATAATAATAAACCTTGAAAATGAAGTAATATGATAGACCAAAGACCCGATGGATATCATCTGATTAGCTCACATGATAGGTCTGTGGAAAAGGTAATTCGATAAGCATCATGAAAAATATAGTTTGAACTGAACACTCCAATGGAACCCATCTACTAAAAATAATCTGATTGGCTCATGGGATTTTGGGTTTCAGGAACTAGGATGAGTAAAGTAGATTGTCAACCCAAGGAGGTTAATCCAAATATCTGATAGCATTGCAGGTTTCAAATATCGGGGATAAATGCAAGAAAATGGTAAAATATCTCCTTAATAGGGAGGATCCAGATAAGGTAATCCCAATGATCAAGATTCTTGATAAGGATGAAGGTTCCATATGAGGTTCAAGGTTCTAGCTACGGGTCGAGCTCTTGGAAAAATAATAAAATAAAATGGAATTTAGGCATTGGAAAGGAAAAAGAAAATAAAGCAATGGTGATAAATATGTTTGGGTTACTCGAAAGACAAGGCTCAATTTTGAATGCTAGATTTTGTAAGGATAGAGATCTTAATTAGAGAGAAGCCTAGACAAGATGAACAAGATCAAGGGATTCCCATAGGCATTACAATATTGAAGCAGTTAGGTAGAGAAATATGGGGTTGCCCAAGGAATGCTTGAGTTTACTTGTTTTGTTCATCTATTGGAGGTTCTACTCTCGAGTTTCTTGTATTGTATGACAAAATGCACATGATCTTTTGCTTAGGCATGATCTTCTTGAAAACTTGAAACAATAGAAAAATATAGTAAGAAAGTGACTTGGCATCCCTGTTCTTGAAACCATATCAAGAATAGGCTTTGTTACTCAAGGAAGGAGATAATTTCCAGTATGTTATAAAAAATTTATTCCTTCCCATTTTCATTTCACTCATCAAATGAAAAAGAGATAAAAAGAGAGGCTTGTTCAAACAATGAGGAAATTAAAAGAATGAATTCCTTAGGTATAATGCACAAGAATGAAAAAAATTCAATATGTTCTTCATTCAATCCAACCATATACTTCTCAATGATGCCATGGGGTGACATTTCAAACTGAAGCATAAGAATTCATCAAGTCCTTGAAACAAAACTCATTCAATGAATATAATGGGGCATCAATCCTTGCATTCAAATAAGATCATTAATATATTCAAGTATATTAAAACCAATTAGTGTAAAGGATCAAAATACAACATATCAATCTTATCACAAAAAGGTCAAAGAAGCATTAGAAATCAAAAGTATAGCGAAGAACATGTGAAAATACAAATTCAATGAGATTATCAATTATGACAAACATCCCCAAGGATAAATGATCAATAAATATCTTAAACCCCCAACTCCCTTAATTAGGTAAAGAATAATTAGTATGCTAGTAGAAGTAGTGGATTAGGCAATAGAGCTCAAATTTTAGTAGGGGGGGGCGGCGGGTGGGCTCTCCTTTTTCTTATAAAATCATAATGAAAGGGGGGTTGTTGTGACCACAACAAATGGAAACACATTGGAATAACCAATTATATTTGTTAGCATAACAATTGGACCTTTACTTCATATCCGAATGTTAAGGATAAACCCAACAAACTCCAAAAAAAAAATCAATAGTCATGGGTACCAAAATGATGTGAAATTTCTAAAAGATATAACCCAAGATTTCAAGTGCTTTCTATCTAAAATACCCTTTTCAAAGAGCTAATTAGAGAAGTAAATTATTTAATTGGCTACAAACTCTAATTAGATTTGGATTAACCATGGGTTTTCACTTTTTATAACAAGCATACATCTACATAATCGTTTTCCTCATATCCTTTTTCTTGTCATTACTTCACTGCCAGTGAGTTTCCATAGTGTCAATGAAGTTTCCTCAGTACCATACAAGTGTATCTCTGCTACCAATGAGAGCCCATAGCCCCAACCGATTTACTTATAATTCCCACACTATTAATAGTGCTTTCAAATTCCTTTTTATTTCAAATTACACTCACCCTTTTATATTTGTTTATATATATATATATATATATTGTGTATGCAAATAAGGTGTGAAGGAAGAGGGATGATACGAGAGTTTCTTTGATTTGTTGAGTAGATGTTATGCATTGTAGTTTAACCCACAAGCCTCCCTAATAACCATCATAGTAGTAGTTAGCTTATTAATGTGAAGTGGATGGAGCTTTAAGAAAAAAGAAGATAGACACTTTCCTATATTATTTATTATCGTGGTATGCACGGTAATCACATGTGTTCCAACACAACAATTAGTCATTAACCATAGCTAAGAACTTCATGAATGTTTTTTAGATGAATAGCCCAAGAATTCCAAGACTTGTAAGGATGTCTTCAGTGTATAACCAAAGTTGGACCTGTCCCATATTCAAACTCGAGGATTAATCCTCAGGCCAGACAAAGAAGTCAAATCAACTTAGGAAATATCATTATTCATATTAAGAGGTGAAAAAAACATGTACAATAAGGCAAGTGTTGAGACCAAAAACCAAATTAAGAAGAGAAAATAAAAAATGAAAATGTGAATAATCCAAATAAAACTGGAAAATAAATAGCAAACACAACAACGTGGGAGAAATCTGATGCAGTAGCAGAGTAGGAATAATATTTACAGAGAAAATTACATATTCTCTATAAATTGAAATAAGGGTAAAATATTCATCCATTAAACTTTTCACATGAGCTAAGACCCATTAAGAAATATTTTCAGGGCCGAGACCTAATATGGAAACTAAAATTAGCGAGATTAAAATGAGAAGTGATCAAGAAAATGGATATCCAATCAAGCTTCTTGTTCCAAAAATATTGATATTTTCTGGTGACAACAATTGGGATTCTTGAAAATCCCAAGGACAAAGAATTGGATAAGTTCATGAATTCACCCCTTTGATCTTATTTCCATGGATAAGATCTTAGTGAAATAGGGTTTTGAAGACGTCAAATTCTCAAACTCAGGAATTACATTGATACTTTCACCAAGATATTCACTGCCATTTTGATTATTGATCCAAATCATCCAATGATTGTATCATTCACCCCTAATGGTGTAAGAAAATGAACCCACTTCCATGATTGAAAAATTAAGCAAAGAAGGGAGTAAAATTATGTACAAAATAAAATAAAGAAAGTGACTACACTAAACTAAGAGAAAAAATAAAATAACACTATGTTATCATTATGGGAAGACTTAATATTGAAAGATAGGCTTGTAATCCCAACAACATGATATAAATCATGAACATTATCGAAAAAGTATTTTCAGTGAAAATTCGGGAAAAGTGTTTGGAAAGAATTAGGAATCATATGTATTCCATTCAATATAAGGAGCAATAGAAATATTCACATGGAAAAGTTCACAATATGGAAGGAAAAATAAGCAAGGTTGCCATAATTGATAATCAAGTGAAAATTTTGCAACACAATTCTATAAATGTGAATGAACCTGCATAGATAAGATCTAGCTAGCAAAGGACATACACAGTTTGCAGAAGAAATGAGAAAAGATGAAAGAGAGAGAGAGAGAATCAATAATTGTATTAAATTAATGAATGAATGATAATTTACATATGATATACTTTGTATAACTCAACTAATGTGCATTGGAGGAGAATCTAATGCACCATAGTGGTGGTCTAGAGTGATTTGGACACACACTAATAGTTATGGGAGTAAACTACCACCTAGTCTGAGTTAACTAGTCTCTCAGTATTTAGTTAACTGATTGAAATAGATTGAAGTGAGGAGGAGATCAGGGAATCATGAGTAGTGTTATAATTTGGTGATAATCCCAAGGACAATGTGCATTAGCAGGCGATGATACCAATGTTGCATGGTGATGAAACCAATGTGGCTCTAAGACTCCACTCAACTTATCAAACTGAAGTGTGAACTAAAGAGAATATTCTCCTAGAATGTAGGAAAAATAATATTCTCCCTAAACTATAGGAGAATGAATAATGAATAATAAACATAGGGAAAACTTTAGGAAAAATAAATCATAGGTGTGTGTGAAGCATCTTCAACACCCCCCTGAACATCACTATCGTGAAAATAAAGAATGGGTCCCGGAAACGAGGCCATGTTAGGTACCCAAAAACAAAAGATACATTNCTACGCAAATAATGAAACTTCTGCTCAGTGAAGGTCTTGGTGAAGATGTCTACATTATGTTTTGCTGAAGGACAAAATTGTAGGTCGATGATCCCCTCGTGTACTAAGTCCCGGATGTAGTGCATGTGGATCTCTATGTGCTTCATTCACTACCTCTGAACTAGATCTCTACAGAACTTCAGAGTACTCTGGTTGTCACACCTGATGATGATCGACTGATGAAAGTGAATGCCCAACTCAGTGAGAAAATGTTGGATCCACATATATTGAATAGTTATGTTAATTACCCCTCTATACTCTGCCTCATCTAAAGATAGAGAAATATCTTCTTTCTTCTTGATCGACCAACATATGGGTTTGGAACACAAACTGAGTGAGTAACCAGATGTGGACTTGAGATCAATGTTGTCTCCATCCTAGTCGGAATCAATGAACCTGATGAGGTCCAATATAGAGTCTATTGTATAATGAATCCCAAAGGTGATGGTGCCATGTACATATTGAAAGATACTATTTTCATCCTTCCAATGTAGTTCATGTGGCTCTTGCATGAACTTGAAGACTGCTCCAACTTCATATGAGAGGTTTGGTCTAGAGTGTGTGAGATAAAGAAAGCTCCCCACTAGTTGTTTGTTTAATGTTTTTTCCACTATTGGAGTGTCCCCTCCATCCTCAAGTCCGACTTCTGATAGGAAGGGTGTCAGGGAAGACTTGCAGTCTATCATGTGAAATATCTTGAGGAGATATCATGCATACCTGGCCTGAGATAGTTTGAAGCCTGATGCATCCTAAATGATCTAGAGTCCAAGGAATAAATGTATCAGACCCATGTCTATCATAAATAACCTATCATGAAGAATCCTCTTGACTGCATAAATCATTGAATTCGATCAATCGGTGATCAACAAATCATCAACATTCAGAACTAGGAGTAGAAGTGAATCAGTTGTCCTGAGCATGTAAACATTTGGGTATGAATTACAACATAAAACATTCTATGACAATAGGTAGGAGTCCATCTTAGAATACCATGCCCTCAGGGCCTAATTGAGTCCATAAAGAGACTTCTTCAATCGGCATACCAAATATGAATCATGAATGAAGCCTTTGGGTTGATCCATGTAGATATCCTCGGAGAGATCTCTGTAAAAAAATGCATTCTTCACATCCATATGATGGAATTCCCATCCCTTGGCTATCACAATGGCAAGTGCCAAACGTATGGAATCCATCTTCGATACTAGAGGAAACGTATCGTCATAGTCAATGATGTGCACCTACTAAAATACTTTGGCAACTAGCCTGCCTTTGTATCTCCTAACATATCCATATGTTGTTCTCTTGGTCTTGTAGACCTATCTACAGCTGACAAGTTTCCTTCCTATAGGAAGGGAAACCAAATCCCAAGTCTAGTTCTCTAGGAGGGATTTGTAATCCTCCTACATGGTGGATTTCCGAAAGCCTCGCCATAGGACTGTGAATTTGAAGACTAAACCAAGAAAATATAATGGGTGGAATTGATTTCGTGGTAGTGAGTGCAAGAGGAGGCTCCCCAAAATCAGATCGATTCCTCCTGGTATCAGCTAGATCCCCAACAAGATCTCTTTCATCCTGAAGAGTAGTCTTGGCCCACTTAGGCGTCTACTATTCCTTTGCATCTGCATCTGCATGCACTGACTTTTCATCTGACTATACTAAATATGTATATGAATCATCTGAATCCTATGAATCAGAACTATCATCTAAAGAAGAATTTTCATGTGCATGCTCATCATCTCTGACAGGTGGAAGAAAAAAAGTGTCTCCATGTGTCTGTTGATGTACATGAGAGATAATTTCCTTGAATTGGACACTATGCTCAATGATGAGCTAGTCCGTGTAAATATCAATGAGTCTGTATCCCTTTGTACCATTGAGGTATCCAACAAAAATACACTCTGTACTATGTGGATCAAGTGCCTTCCTCTTCTTAGAGGGAATCCTGGCCCATGCGCAAGAACCAAATATATGAAAGTGGGTCACTTCCTATTTGAGGTCGCTCCAAGCCTCGAAGGGGGTTTAATCCTTGACATATCTATGGGGATATATTTTTTGGATGAAGGTTTCACTATTAAGTTCTCCATCCCATAATATCTATGGAAGTGACTTTTCATGCAGCATGCACGATGCCATCTCTTTTAGGGATCTATTTTTCCGCTCAACCACTTTTTTTTGCTATGGAGTATAAGGAACTATGTGCTGCAACGGAATCCTAGCCTCAAGACAAATATTTTGTATCTCATGGTTGACATACTCCCCCCCATTATTTGTTCGGAGGAATTTAATCTTCTTTCCTGATTGTGTCTCAACAAGGGATTTAAAATCTTTGAGGTGTTGAAAGACCTCTGATATTTTCCTGAGAAAGAAATTCCATGTGAAGCATGAGAAATCATCAACAAAAATGAGAATGTACCTTGATTTATTGATTGATGGATGTGAAATTTTTTTGATGAGGTCACTATGGATCAGATCCAAAGAAATGGAAGCCTTCTGAGTCTTTCCTTTGTCGAATTTCTCTTGAGCATTTTTTCCAAGAACACATCCCTCACAAATTCCTTTAGAGAAGTGGATGTCAGGTAGACCTTCAACCATTCCCTGATTTCTAATTTGTTGCATATATTTGAAATTTAAATTCCTGAACCTTTCATTCCATATCCTACTGCTTTCATCATCATGGGTAAGCAGTAATGCAAAATCTAGTTCAATAAATTTAGAAAATGTGTAGAATTTGGATTGATGATTTACCTCACCAGTAGAAACCTTGGAATTAGTTTTCATGTCATAGATATCAATAACATCAGTTGTGAATACTACTCTCTTCCTAGTGCTAAAATTTTTCATTTGAAATACAGAGAGAATATTGATGGAGAGTTTGGGAACGTGTAGCACATTCTCAAAGATTTTGTTTGTGATTTCAATTCTCCCTTTCCCAGTAACCTCGACCTGAGAGTTGTCCCCCATCATAATAGGAGGACCTTTGCATGCATCCAATTAAGAGTAGAATTATTTTGTGGCTACCATGTGGTGTGATGCTCCTAAATATACAATAAAAGCATTGGGAGAGGATTTGATGGAAATCAAAGCATGGCTAGAATTACCTTTCTTGGGATTTTGATCTTCTGTCTTATTCTTCTTGGCACCCTCGAGGATGCAATCTCCAAGGTTTTTTTGTTGAAGTATTTGGGCCATTTGATCTATTTGTTTCTACATACATGCAAATTCTTAATGAAATCCTTTATGGAAGTAATTGCATTTCTCCCCTTTTCTTCCCTTTCAACCTTTGGATCTGAAGGAATCATTGAAGGGTTTTGAGTACCCTTCCTTCTTTGGATTTTTATGTGACTTCCTTTTGTCTTGGATTTTATATTTCTTATTTTGGTGACTACTAAAATCTTTCACAGTAAGTGCATGCGCCTTTGGGCCTTTGATTTTTCCCATGTTGGTGAGATTTTTCTTCTCTTGCATCAAAGACTCAATAAAGACCTCAAGAGAGGGAATCTTCCAGGTGGGTCTAGAGGCAAGCCTAACTGAATGAAATGTGGATACAAACCCTGAGTATTCCAGACCAATTTTGGAAAGAATGGTAAGAACCATTTGTTTCTCCTCCTTATACTTATCAACCCCACAATCCTTGAATTTTGACAACAAATCCTTATATTTGGTAAAGAAATATTGGATATTTTCAAAGGTTTTTGGATCCAAAGTGAGTGATTCCACCTCGAGTATATGTCCCCTCATCTTGTCATGTTTTCCAAAAATTCCTTCCAGGGTGCTCTAGACTTCATTGGGGGTTTTACAAGAGGATATGTGAAAGAGGAGCTCAGGAGAAATGAGACTGTAAATAGTTCCAAACGCTTCATCCATCTGATTCAGATACTTGGATTTTTCTATGGTTGATGTGGGTTCGGTCTCTATGTCCATGGTTAACCTATATAATCATGTGCTTTGAATATGCATTAGCATCTTGTCCTTCCATGCAAATAAATAGTACGGTGTAAGAATGAATTCTTTTGGAAATTCCATTTTTCCCGCTGCCTTCAATCTTCGGTACCTGCAAAAAGAATCTAGTGTGTCTTTTTCCTAGAAATTTGTCAGCTCTGATACCATGTAAACATGAACGAACCTACACTGATAAGATCTATCTAGCAAAGGACATACATAGTTTGCAGAAGAAATGAGAAAAAATGAAAATGAGAGAGAGAGAGAGAGAGAGAGAGAATTGTATTAATGGAATGAATGAACGATAATATACACATGATATACTCTGTATAAATCAACTAATACACACTGGAGGGGAATCAAATGTTCCATAGTGGTGGTCTAGAGTGATCTAGACACATCCCGACAGTTACGGGAGTAAACTGCCACCTAGTCTGAGTTAACTAGTCTCTCATTCTTTAGTTAACTGAATGAAATAGAGTGAAGTGAGGAGAATATCATGGAATCATGAGTTATGTGCTAGTCTGGTGATAATCCCAAGGACAATGTGCATTAGCAGTTGATGATCCCAATGTTTCATGGTGATGAAAGTAATGTGGCATTAACACTCCACTCAATTGATCAAACTGAAGTGTGAACTGAAGAGAATATTCTCCTGGAATGTAGGAAAAGGAATATTCTCCCTAAACTATATGATATTGAATAATGAATAATAAACATAGTTAAAACCTTAGGAAAAATAAATCCTAGGTGTGTGTGAAGTATCTAGAACAAATTTTGTAATCCAACTTATACATATAAATTTTATGTTTCATCTAGTAAAATAATTAAATACTTCCTCAAGAACCCAACAACACAGGTTGATGGAAACACACAATACAAGAAAATTTTAAATCAATTAAAAATATATGCCAACACTCATTGTCTCAAGATTCCCTGTCAGGAATAAGTTCCTTGCACATTTGAAAACACCCAAATTTTTCAATCTCAGAAATTACATCCAATAATTTCAACAAAGTATCGAATTATCCTTTCCATGAAAGATGAATATTAATTCCAAAGATTCAAATGATTTAAAAATTTTAATCTGATGAGGAAAATGGAAAATATTATAGTTATGGAGTAAGACTAAAATAATCAGTTGGCCAAGAGTGACTCCAAACAACAATTTCATTGAAAGATATTTCGATGAGAAATATATCATAGAACAGATCAGAAACCATATATGAAATAGAAACAAGGATAGGTTTCTAATTCACTATTGAATTTCTTAATATCATAAAACTCTTTGTAAGGTAATCCAGGCATAGAAATCTATTCAAGGTAATCGAGGCATAGAAGTTCAAAAATAACACTTCCCTATGTTGTCTACACATGTTTCCAGATAATAGGGAAGAATTTCTCATGCTTTTCGTTACACAATAACCCGCACTAATGACAAAGAAGCCTATGTTTAGCCAGTTTACATCCTGATAATAAAACTATTCCTTAAGTGACCAACTTATTGAAAATAAAATATTTACAGGGAAAAGTAGTGAGACTAAAACTAAAAATGATCAAGGAAAACCAAAAAAAAAACTCAGCTAAGTTCTCTATGCTAAGTCTATGTTACAACCAATTATATGGTTGAAAACAATCTAAGAAAATGCTCTATGGAAAAGAAATCATCTGCATAAATCAAAACCTATGATAAAATAAACATCGAAAGAGATTAAAAAAAACTAGAGTGGTCTTAATCTGAGATGAAAAGAATTTTAACACTTCAAGTTCTCATTAAAAATCAAAACTCAAAGGCCAAGTCACTCAGAAGACTTTTTTTCCCAACCATAATTTAATTAATCATAGAGACATCAAATAGAAAATATTTAAGTGTTGATTGTCTGGGAGGGGTGGCTGATTGTATCATTTTTAAAGTTTCATTTTCATTAATTCATAAAATGATAACATGTCCATCAGATATCACTATAGGAAAATGATGAATGAAAAGTATGGACAACTATTAGAAAATTAACCTAAATATATAGTTAACAAGCTTTGAGAGTGAAACAACTCAATGTTTCCCTTTTGCAAAAAAATAATTCTACAAATAAAACTTCCAAGAAAAATATTAGCATGCAATCCTTGATTTCTTCATGAGATTCCTTTTCTTTTTAGCCAATAAGTCTTTTATTAAAAAAAATGCAAAAATGAAAACCAGTTAAAATATAAGAACAAAAAATCAAATTACTTTAACCAACTAGAAGAAACTAACCTGCAGTTGTAATTTATTAAAAAATAGTTTTGACGAATTTATCCATTGGGCACCTCTCGAACAAGATAAATAGGTAGCCTTACCCATAGAGATATATAATTCCTTACAACTAAATTTATTGAAAACCCAAAACAAAAAATAAAATAACCAATTATGCAAAGAAAAGAAACTAGCCTAATATATCATATTCTTATCCTACACTACACTACACCAGTTGAAAATGAACTATCTGAATTCATAAATCCAATGTAGCCATCCACCCAACTCCAAGCCTGTAAACACATGTTCATTGAGAATAATTAACAGAAATTGGACCGGTAATAAACTAGAAATAGGAAAAAATAAATGATTGTAAACTATATCCATCATACTGAAGTTGTCACGGTTATTATTCATGGGGAATCTACCTAAGTACGATTCCTCCAACCATGCCTCAATTTTATCATAAACTCTGCAATAAGTACCATAGAATTGGTGGGGGGAGTTCATGAGAGAGTAGCATACCTTAAGAGAACCATATATAAAATTGCCTTGACTTTGTGAAAGAGCCTCAGTGTTGATATAACCATTATTTTCATAAGACAAGAAAAAATAATGAGGGCCTGATATAACCATCAGTCTAGACCAAAGTTCTTCATTGTCTTAGCAATATTCCCTATGATCATACTTCAAATAACCAACAACTTGGGATGAATTAGTGGGATTTAATAATATACATGGACTAGCCTCCACCATGTTATAAGGTGCGTAATTAAAACTATGATGGAAGCCACTAATGTTATTTATCTCAACTAATTGGCTACTTGTACAAGAAGATTCTTTATTAAAAATAAAATTAGGAAAGTCAATAGAAGACTTATTAAAAAATATGGTTGTTACATCACCCTCTTCTTCCCATGTAAAAGGTTGATAAGGCATAAAACTACGAAGTTCATGGGAATAGATCTCATCTTCTCTTTGTTCTAAGGGTACATTATGAACATCTTGTACTTTTTTTTAAGTTTGGCCATGTATCATGAGTTAAAAAAGGATCATGAATCGTTTCCTACACAACACAACCATCAAAATGATGAGGGTATAAAGAATAATAAGTATAAGAATTAAGAAAATGAAATGCCTCTCTATTAAGATAAATATTTTCAAAGGTATTCTCTTTTAATGGTATCACTTCATCCTTAAGTTCATCCTTAAGAACATTGTTTATTGGTTTTGATTGTGAATTGGTAGGCTCCATGCTGGTAATTCTTTCACAATCAAAACCTTCTCCCTTTACTGAGAAAGATATCAATTTTTGTTAAGAAAATGGTATGCATGGAGTGTTTATTTCTTATCTTTGAGTTAATTGATCAGCATTGTTATTTTTCTTCTTTAAAATATGTAAAATTAGAATGTCTTCCAAAACATAATCATTTTTAGGAGAGAGGAGAAAATCAGCACAATTATTAGAACAAGAAGGAAGAATGAATAATTCAACAACTACAAAAAAAAATATTGATTTTTATAAATCAAACTAGAGTCAGTGCAACAATTATAATTAACATAAATTAATTCCAATTTGTTTATTTTTGAAGGAAGTGTCAGGTTTTGTGTGCCCAAATTTTATTCCTTAATTAATTTATAAGCATTCATGTCTTTCTCCTTTAGAAAATCTAAACACAAAACGTTATCCAAGACATGTTGATGTTCATGGTTAGTAGGAAAAGATAACATAAAATCACCAAGTTTTGAAAACAAGAGGGTTCAAGAATGATCTTGGGGAGATAATCCGCAATATGGTCAGAGGTGGTGACCCCAAGAATTTTTTATTGAATGTTTTCAGTGAAACCAAGGGGATAATGTTCCACACTAAAAACATGAGCATCTAAATTGCATTCAATTAGTTTTGTTCCTGAGGTAGTTATCATATATACAGGGTCATGACAACTTTCTTCATGATTCTCCATAGTTTCCTCCTCCACTTCTTGTGATGGAAAAGATAGAATAGGGTAATGAGAACTTGACATAACCATCAGTGTGACCTGAAATGTCTCATTATCAACTAAAAATCATTCCTTTATGCTAGCTACAGAAAAATATTAACTCAAATTTACGACACACGAGGGTTCTTGGTCATCACTAAGAAAAATGGGGGGAATGGAATGGTGAGAGGATACATATGATTCTTCCAAAGAATAATGTCCTCTCTAATCTATATCCTCCGGAGTGAAGAAAGTTCCAGGCGTACATTGTTCGACCAGATCGTTAGTATCTTCATAATTTTCATGTAAATCAAAATAAGCACATAAAATAGCATCAAGATGTGATTTACATTCTTCACTCACTAGTTGATCTTTCTCATTAGAGAGAGAATTTGAATGTAGAATTCATTCCCTAATAGAGGGGAAATCATCCAAATGAAATCTATAGAGAAGACACATAAACCTTAAATACAATTCTTCCAAAGATTCATATTTTTTCTTCTTAAGTTTTATTATGTATTTAGACAATTAATCATAATATAATTCTCAAAAATGTGCAAGAATAAATCATTCCCGTGTGTGAATAGAGGTGGAAATCAAAGTATCACACCAACTTTTAACTCGGACTTCCAAATTAAGAGTGAACAATTTGCATATGAAACCTTCATGAGTAATATACTGAGAAAAAAAATAAAAAGAACTAAATAATATGTTTAGATGTATATGTCTCTCCCTCCCAATAAAATTTAATTTGTGACAAGAAAACAAATATCTTTCTAGTAGTGTTATAAGGTACAAAACTAGACATATATTTCCATAACTAGGTTTGGGAAGGAATCATCAATACATAAAAAGAATTAACAATAATCACTCCATAGGCTCAACTTGTCATCTAGCCCTCCTTCTAGAGTCATTTATGTTGACAGGTCCAAATGGCCTGTCAACCAGGTAAGCGAAAATACCTGATGGTGAGTCCCAATTAGACACACTCTAATTTGGGATGGTAAATTTCAACCAATATGTGGGCCTAGTCATAAATGATTTTAGAGGATAAATTTTTCCAAAGGGCTAATTTTTCATGGATTTTCCCAAAAAAAGATTCGCTAATTTCCATTTTTTCTAAAAATGATTCGCCTAAATTCCATGGAATAAAATTATTTTACCTTAAAAATCACCAAACTTTTATAGAAACTATATAAAATCCTTAGAAATTTCAATATTTTTACAAAATTATCGCCAAATATTTTACATTTTTCATATTAAGGACTAGTAATATTAGCCTAGGTTTCTACATTTTAATATAAATGTCCATCCTTAAAATTATCCCTAGGCCTGGTTGCCACTACGAATTAAAAGAAAAATGGAAATAAAGTGAACTATCCCCCAAAGAATTTTAATTAATTCTAAATATAATCTAATTAAAACAAATGTAAATATCTAAACTAACTACTTCTAACCTATACCACATGATCAATTCTAACAGATAGATACAATATAAGATAATATCATCGATTGCAGAAGTAGTTCATTAAAAACAACAATATATGAAAGAAACTATGCAACAAATAGAAACATAAATAGCTACATATTACACCTGCCACACCATCATTGTACCCATTAGAAATCATAAATGCATAAGCATCTTAAATAGCATGTACAAAAATAGTTCATATAGCAAATTATTCAAGAAACTCATGAAACAACAACACATGTAGAATAATNTAGCTACATATTACACCTGCCACACCATCATTGTACCCATTAGAAATCATAAATGCATAAGCATCTTAAATAGCATGTACAAAAATAGTTCATATAGCAAATTATTCAAGAAACTCATGAAACAACAACACATGTAGAATAATATCATATACAATTGTAAACACTTGTGATCTCGAAATGTATTGTGTTCTTTATTGAATGATAATAGTACCATCTGAAGCTACAATGGGAAAAAATGCCTCTCTTCATATAATGAGTTCACTTTTATAAAATAAGAGAGGCTCTTCAGTTCCTATAACTATTCATTTTATTTTTTTCAGTTACAACTTTTCATTTCATCTCCTTTTGTTTTGTTATCATACAATTCAAATTCCCCCCAACACATTTATTAATAGATATATTAAAATTAGAGATAAAACTTAAGAAGACTCTTAAAGTCCCCATATTAAGTTGTAGGGATTCTATGAGTTACAATCATTGGAAATATCCTCAATTCCACTCAGTTGCATTTGCTTCTATCCTTTGAATTTTACGAGCATTTCATAGGTCAAGATGGTAAAAAGTATTTTACTAACATTTTCTTCATTATTCCAACTTTCAGATGATCCCTCTCGCACCTGATTTTGTTTTTGAATCATGGGTTATGGCTACCTAAAGAATTTATAGTTCATCCCCCATCAAATGTGTGGCCCTATTTTACCTGAATGTTTTAGGCATATATGTTGTTGATATGGCTTGAGTTACTCTCCCAACATGTTCTCCTCTTCAATATATTTCAATGATCCCTCTCTTTCCTGATTTGGTTGTCTGAATTAGGATTTATGGTTTCCTGAAGTTGACGCTCAATGGTCATTGATATGCTGACAGGGTTGATCTGGACCATTGATCTTATGCTCTAAATTGATTATCCCACATGCATTGGGGAAATTAACTATGATTAGTTTATATTTTTTTCCCAACTCTTAGCAGATTGTGTGTGATGTTAGGGTAGTCATGGAACCTTGATCTTGAGTAGATATTTTGGACCGTAAACCAGAGTAAAATAGGAAACAAAATAATAAATAAATAAAATAACCCTACACATGTAAATCCAAAAAAATAATTAAATTCAAAAAATAAAATAATCAAATTCAAAATTGAATGATTTCGGGGAAATGTTTCAAAAAATATCCTAAGGTAATTCTCGATGGGTCAATTTTGATAAGGTGAGTCCTCATGGGGAAATACCGAAATAATATTAAAATAATATAGTGGATTCTGAAGGTTCGGGAAGAAGGGTTTTGGGAAATTAGGGGAAGTATGTCCTATGGTAAAATCCTTATGGGAAAATCTCGATAATTTGAAGCCCGATGGAATTAGGGGGATGAAATAATAAATAAAATTAAAATTAATTAATAAAAAATTAAGATTAATAAAAATAAATAAAAACTCTAAAGAAATAATAAAATACAATTTGGAATCTTAGGAGTAAATGCATAGAAAATAAAATTAAAATGAAATAAGAAAAACAGTAAAATAAAAAATATATCTTTAAATGAATGTAATGTTCCCAAGCCAAGATGCTAGGAACATTGCATTTTTCATTGATTTTATGGGTTTTTTGGTTATGGCATTTCGTCAAACACTTTGTTGATTTTGATCTTTTAGGTTGTATAAGGGTTTATACTGATGGTTTTAATGTGTGTTTGCAGCAACAAATAAGAATATATAGAAATGGAACATACCTAAACAATATACAAGATCAACAACACAAGGAATAACCAAAAATACCTCAGATTTGATTTTATGCATACTAGTAGAAGATCATGGTACAATAGATCTACAGATCTGGAACAATATAGTTGAGATCTCATAGCCAAATGACAATATCCATCAAGTGAATCCAAGACAAGATGATACAAGCATCCAAAAGCCAAATAGCTGCATAAGATAAGTGACAAGATGAAACCCTTGCCCTCAGATGTACCAAACCCTCAAAATGTATGAGTTATGCACTAGTTTATGGTTGTAGCTCTATGGAGATTTAGGCCCTCTTCCTCCTTCACTCCAATCCACCTCAAAACACATGAGAATAGTAGATCTGAGATCTCAAAACACTGTAGGAGGGTTCCTTTGTTGAATAATAGATTTTTACCCTCCACATGAATAGATCCACTTCAAAAATTGCACACTTCACTAAGGGGAATCATGGCATGCTCATAATAAATCATATATTAGCCCAAACACACCACAAGTAGACCAAAAAAGGTGTTATCATATCTACCATTCTAACTCAATAGACAAACCCCTTGAATCTCCTTCTCCTTTCCCAAATTGAGTGGATCTAGTTCCTCTAGTGCATCCTCATGTTGGAAATCCTCAATGGTGCACACCACTTCCCTTCTGTACCTGTGGCTAATGTAGAAGCCACGTGTGACTGAATAGATCTGATGTAGAATGTTGAGGGAGGATTGTTTCTTCTCCGTGACCAATCTTGGACTAGGTTGGGTGGGATATTTCACCACCGATCTGATCTCTAGGGTTTGTTAAGTCAAAACTCTCAAAACCCCCAAGTGCATGGGCTCACTAGCAAGAAGCTAGATATCAACTGATAAACAACATAATGAAAGAATAGAGGCTCCTATATCTTTTTTGTCCTACCTTCTCACCTTGTCTCTCCAAGTGAATTTTACTTTATTTAATTATTAATTAATTAATTAAATCACTTTAATTAATTAATTAACCATTTTACCTCTAAAAAGTGGTTTATCTCTCCTTGTGGCTTCTCCGGCCACTGAAAGTCACTTCTCATCATCCTATATTGTAGTGCTATTCCTCCTGAATCCGATGAGATATTACACTAAGAGGTTCCTCCAAGTATTATACCCAATATGACCTCCTTAGTGAATATACTTAACATATAGCCCAAAATAACTCAAAATTATAGAAATCATCGAAATGCAACGAAACCAAATCCAAGTTGTGCGGAATGGATCATGATGATGAAATAAGATAAGCGATGCAAGTCATACCTCAAAAAACATCTCAATAGCTCATGTACTCACTATAAACTCCATCTGGCTACTCTGGTCATCATAACACTATGTAAGATAATGATGTCCCAAAGTGGGGACATTGCAGTCCTCCCTGCTAGAATATTGTTTGTCCTCAAGCAATAATTGAATCAATCCATATATGATACTGGGGTCCCATGTCCACCTGTGGGACACATAGTAGGATCCATCCAAGCTGAACTATCATGCACTTTGCCCCATGGATCCCATATCAAGACATGAACTGCAATACCCTGTGAAGAATAATCCTGTAACATATCAACACCATGAGTCTCCTGCAAATGACACATGGCCTCAACCCAAAATGAGTCTATCCTCCAATTCCATACCAAGACCAACACGGTATCCACCAACTGCACATGTTTCTTCCATAATGAGGTACTATAAGACCTCAATGAATCACCCTCAAGTGACGTGCTCCCCTCAATACTGAAGCTCACTAGAAAGTCAAAGTGACTTCCCCCTACAAGGATCCACTCACCTCTTTCAGTCGATGAAATGCTCATCCCTATAATCCCCGGGCCCCATGCTAGTATCTTCCCAGGATCACCACCTTGACATTGCACTACTATGATCAGGATTGTCTACTCACAGTATACATACTGGATCCCCCACTCTTGGGTCCTCATGCTAAAATACCTGTGAAAACTGGACCTGTTGTCAAGAAGTTGCACCTATAAAAGTATCTATGTGGAAGTAACATTTTCCCAACCATCTCCATACTCGATCATGAGTATCAATAGGAAGAACCTCTCTCGCCTCATAGGACAATCCCCTGCAAGCCCTCTCAAAACCATCCAAGAGTGAAGTATGTTTCTCTCTGGTGCAACATGGGCCATCATAAGGTGAAACAACCTACTAACCAAATGGACTCCTGAATCCCATGGAAAACTTGGAAGCTCATCACTTCCAATCCCCACTAACTACTCATGTCTCATACTGATAACTTTCAGAATCCCTCCATGTTCATCCCCATGAGAATCTGAATTTGTGTCTCCCTCTGAGACATCTGTTGTCCCATGGCATAATATGCTCACCATCATGCCCAAGGTATCAACTGTCTATCTCTGATGATACACCCCTATGTTGTTGTGTGAAATAAATACTTTCCTTTAAGGAGGTCTCGACCTACCAACTCTCCATGTCCCATGCCCATGTCTATCACCCCTTATACTACTATCAATTATGAAAGTATCGAAAAGGGATAACAGACATATCTGCAAATGACCGTGGGACTGGAAAGTGTCATATACTTTGGTCAATCTAAAAGATTCAACCAAAATCTCATCCACTGGTACCCATGGTAAATACTTGCTTGTAGTCATCATTGAACCCCAACCATTAGATAAAACTGGAGGTAACTCCAAAAAATGTTGGTCAATCACTCTCCCACCATCATCACTCCTATAGTTGTTGCTACTGTGAAGGTGATCTCTCAGAACTATGTGTTGTTGCAAAGGAGAGGAATCTCCATGCTCCGTTAAGTGTTTCACCTTCTTGCAATCCAATGTATCCCTCTGAATCCCACTGTACATCTCGCTCATCATTATATATCCAAGGTGTACTACCGGATCATCCTCTGTGGGGATATAAACCAATCTTGTAACATAAATGAAAGTGTTCTCGTAACTTCCCCTGGCTCTGGAATCCTCATGTGTATGTGTATGATTGATTGTATCAGAACAACCCATGAATGGTGGCCCCTATGACACCCGAACATCCTCTAGCAATGTAACTAAGGAACATATATAACTCTCTACTAAGATAGATATAGTGTATCTCTGGCTAGTCTCCTCAAGGAGATCCTCCAATATGGACTCTGATTCTTGAAGGGTTGTTTGTGTGCCTTTCAAGAATCTTTGTGTGCTCCCCAACTCATGAGTGATTAGGTCTACCTCCAACTCCTACTCCCCTAGGGTCCTGTGATACATCCCACCAACCTCCAATAGGTAATCTCTCTATATCAACAACTTATGGTAGTCGGCGCTCATCATGGTCACTCTCTCCTTGAGAGTATGAAAGTCATCCATGGCAAGTCCCCCATATGATCTATCATGTGTCATCGATGTCCACAAGCAATAATTTTCCACCAATGCATGTGTGTCCTCCATGCGTCTAGTGGTTGCCATGATCATGTCCTCACTGACTCTCAACTGCCCTGCCAAGTGTCATGACTTCTGATCACAATCCTGTCGAGTTTCTACCTCAGTCCCCTCACTGCTAGTGTCCACCATGGAATCCCCAACAACACTCTCTACAAAATTTAAGGTACTAAAATTCTCATTGTCCTATGTGCTACTGGGTCCTCATGTATGCCACTGCACACCATCACCAACTGCTACCCCCATACGAATCACCATGTATCATGTATGGGAAATTGTATCCTCCTGTGCACTCACCCTACTACTATCATCTACACCTGGATCCCATACATATGTGTCCAAACACATGTTATGGTCATCCCAACTAATAAGAAGTGCAATAACATCACTGCAAACCAGTCCTGGAAGTAGGTGTCCCATCAAATTGTCCATCTCCACAGTCTAATCAAACAATGGAGTCTCCAAAAGAGGTGAATCACTCTCCTCATACTGATATTTATGTGTAATTTCCACTATCTCCAAGTCATGTCTCTCCTATGGTGTCTACAGATCTATATTCCCCTGGTGTACAACCCTCACACAAGGATCCTCCACCATATCATAGATGCCATTGATATCCTCATGTGTCGTGGCTATCATAAGTGTATGAAAAGATGACAATTATGTCACTATCATCATAGAAATCTCATCCTCCTCCCTGCGTGACTCCCTGAAATCCATGTCTACACCCAAGGGTAGGTCATCCGACCTCCTAATATCATCATGTCTCATTGTTAACATATGTGAATCCTCACACGTGTCACCACTATGTTGAAGTGTTGAATCCTCAACATTGCCTGATGTGGAATATAAAGAACATGTGCTATCATCCTGTCCAACCAACTGTCCCTCAAATGCACAGGAGTCACTAGCATCATCGTATTGCTCCAAATAATCATATATTGTTGCATCCTCATACATCTCCCCATCCTCACTATCATAGTGCACCTCAAAAATGTGCACCTTCCCTTTACCCTTGCATATGTGGTCTGGCTCCCAAGGCTCTTTGCATCTGTAGAAACATTCCCTGCTCCTAATTGGTGTAGGGTTAATCTATGCTTCCTTCCATCTAGCTTCCATAGCTATGTTTTCCTCTGCTATGCCAACCCAATGTGCAATCTCATCTTTTCTCCAACTAGGATTTTGTATGGACACAAATTGTTGAAATGTTATTAGATCCCTGAGAATCTCATTGAGGGTTTGATATTCCCTCTCACAATCAACAATCCCTCTAGAAAAGTACAAAATATCCATATATCTATTTTCCTTTGCTATCCTGACCCAATGTGTAACCTCATATTTTCTCCAAATAGTATTTTTTATGGACAAAAACTGTTGGAATGTTATTAGATCCCTGAGAATCCCATTGAGGGTTTGATATTCCCTCTCACAATCAACAATCACTCTAGAAAAATACCACATATCCATTTCTCCTTATGGAAGATCCCTTAGGCTAATAGGATTTATGGCTCTGATACATGCGCTAATCCCCACTAGTTGGGAGGATCAATGCTCTGATACCACTGTAATGTTCCCAAGCCACGATGCCAGGAACATTGTGTTTTTCATTGATTTTATGGGTTTTCTGGTTGTGGCATTTCGTCAAACACTTTGTTGATTTTGATCTTTTAGGTTGCAATAGGGTTTATACTGATTTTTTTAATGTGTGTTTGCAGAAAAAAATAAGAATATATAGAAATGGAACATACCTCAACAAGATACAAGATCAACAACACAAGGAATAACCAAAAATACCTCAAATCTGATTTTATTCATACTAGTAGAAGATCACCGTACAATAGATCTGTAGATCTAGAACAATATAGTTGAGATCTCATAGCCAAATGAAAATATCCATCAAGTGAATCCAATACGAGATGATACAAGACTCCAAAGTCCAAATAGCTACATAAGATAAATGGCAAGTTGAAACCCTTACCCTCAGATGTACCAAACCCTCAAACTAGATGAGTTGTGCACTAGTTTCTAGTTGTAGCTCTATGGAAATTTAGGCCCTCTTCCTCCTTCACTCCAATCCACCTCAAAGCATATGATAAGAGTAGATTTGAGATCTTGAAATACTGTAGGAGGGTTCATATGTTGAAGAATGGAGTTTTTCCCTCCACATGAATAGATCCACTTCAAGAATTGTGCACTTCACTAAGGGGAATCATGGCATGTTCATAGTAAATCATATCTCAACCCAAACACACCACAAGTAGACCAAGAAAGGCGTTATGGTCTCTACCATGCTAACTCAATAGAAAAACCCCTTGAACATCCTTCTCCTTTCCCAAATTGAGTGGATCTAGTTCCTCTAGTGTGCCCTCCTATTGGAAACCCTCAATGGTGTGCACCACTTCCCTTCTGTACCTGTGGTTGATGTAGAATCCACCTATGACTGAATATATCTGATGTAGAATGGTGAGGGAGGAATATTCCACCTCTGTAACCAATCTTGGACCAGGTTGGATTGGATCTTTCACCACTAAGCTGATCTCTAGGGTTTGTTAAGTCAAAACCCTCAAAACCCCCAAGTGCATGGGCTCACTAGCAAGAAGCCAAATATCAATTGATAAAAAACATAATGAGAGAATAGAGGCCCCTAAATCTCTTTTATCCTCCTATTGGCAGCCACACATGAATTTCGATACTCACCACGATCAAAAGAGACTATACCTTTATGTATCTACCATCACCTTCTAATTGTAAATATTTCAAGGCAATGATTGGGTTAAGTTTACCTTAATGAGTTTTTTGGTTGTTTTAGTTTTAATTAATTACTGTAAGCATGAATTTAAACATAAAAACTTGGATTGTTTTCATAATCTTTTACCTTAGAAATATCATTTTAAAATCGACCCATATATGATTAAAATTCAAATCTTATGAAATGGTTGGTTAATTCACTATTGAAATATTTGTGTATTAGGGTTATTAAGAATTCATTGGTTCTATAGTTCGTTGGCGAAATGTTTGAATACACAGGAACTTTGGTTAATTGTTGATATTATTCTCATGAGTTCAATTGTCATATTAGCATTCATGCAAATGAGTACAACCATGTTGTACTTGCGTTTTCTCCTTACCTTGCTGGCCTAAAACATTAATGAGACTATTCATTATGCGCATAGGGTTTTGTACTCTGTGAGTTTTGGCACTTGTCGTGAGAAATGGATTGGAGTCTTATGAACCTTCTGGTTTTCATTTTCCCTAATTCTCATGTCTGAGTTATGATAGCCCCCAGACTCTACGATTTTCGTGCTATTACATCCTATCTAGACCTGTCTCTACTGCTCATCCGTTGGGAACCTAAACCTAGCCCTGGTGATTTCTATTGTATCCTTATCACAGTGGTCATGGAACCCATTGTTCATATCAACCTGAATGGATTCCAAGATTTTCCATCCCATGATGGCGCTATTGATGAGCTAAAGGCTCATGGGTGGGATGTATTCCTCAAGAAGTTCGAGGGCTATAATATCCAGGTTGCAAAAGCATTTGCACAAACTTTTGACGGCTTCAAAGCCAATATTGGGGATATACAGTTGGAATTAACAGAGGATTTCATGAGAAAGGAAACATGACTCCCATCTCAAGGCGAGAGGTGGTTCAAGAATGCTAAGATAGAAGACGTCCCATGGAGTTTATTTATTGCTTCCCGTAAAACCACTTGTTGTATAAAAGGTATTCCTATTGCTCTATTAAAACCTAGATGGGATAGTATCCTTTTTAATTCTGAAGCAGTTTGTTACATGTGAAGTCCAATATGGGATGGTTTTTCTGTGCCACATCCGTTTTCTTATGAATTTCATTAGGTTTGAGTTGGATATGCCTTTTTACCTGTTGATGAGACTTTAATTTCCAAGCATTATAAGCGACAGGGTACCAATTCGAGTTTGTTTCACCATGGACTCGTTAAACTCTTGTTGGTTTATCACATGTCGAAGATAGGTGAGAATTAGGAAACCTTTCTGATAAGAAATGGCTTCACCCAGACCAACGCTACAACCAACCCTCTTTTAACTGCAAACACTAACTCGAACAGACCAGTAGCTGAAAGCCAGTTCGTTAATTCAATTAATGGCCCATAATTTATTGGACTAGTTTCTGTTGTTAATGAAACCCTTGTGGATAAATATTTATCATGTAGGTTTTCACCTGGAAGATCTCTGGAACAAGTGATTGTCGAATTAAAAGAAAAGGATCATCATGTGCCTATGAATGATTCTAGTTTAAACATTGATGATAATCCCGTTATCAAGAATGTTCGTAAAGGAAAGAAACCAAAGAGCACGGATTTAAGTTTTAGTAATAAGAATGTTGGATGTTTGATTTCTAGAAAAATAAGAAATTGAAAGGGTAATCATCTGAACTCGATCAATCCGATCGATATCGATGATCGATGCTCAGATCGTGAGATAGGGGATTTCTTGGCTCGTGAAGACCCAAAAAATCAGTGTTCCAGGAGAGATATTATTACCCATGTTAAACAGTATGATTTCGTGACCAATTTTCCCCCATGTCTTAAGGGTACAGAAGGAGTTTCAAGTATCAGGCATGATCTAGAACAAACCACAGGTAAAAATGAAGAACCCCTTGTCGATTGTGTTCCACGTTGAACTGCCATTTCCCCGATACACTGTGATAGCTGCCTCGACTAGATAGAGCGCTACTATACAAATGTTCCGCTCTTACAGGCCTGAATTAAAATCTTGGCTGCTCAGAATGCTCTATTGAAACAAGAGAACCTTGACCTGAAGACACACACACAGAGGGAGAATAAACGATCCAATAGGGATGGAAATATAATCATTAAAAACACAACCAGTTTCAAAGAAACTATAAATCCCAAACTGTCAGATCCCTCTTTGGCTAATTTTTAATGGTAACACGATTTTGTTTTGATTTAATTCAATTATGTTATTAAATTCGAAATAGGTAGATTTAAATTTTGATTTCATTTACTAAAAATAAGACTAGCTAAAGAATCTATGATTCCGTAGCCAGCCTCCTTTAAAAAATAATTAGTAATTAGTGATTGTTTTTCTAATACATCAAAATGGTTTTTCTATTCACAAGAAATGGAAGATTATGCTACTAATTGCATGGAACAAACACTTTGAATTAAACTCTCAAATGTTCAGTAGTTTCTCCCTTTTATGTTTTATAAAACGTTGGTTTATTTTTTAACAAACCAACTCATGTATGAGTGGTTTCTAGTCCACTATATTTGTAAGACAATTTGATTTTGGGGGATTCAACTCTATCTTGTATGATATGATCATTTGGATCCTGAACTAGTTTAAATACTCTTCACTCTTGCTAGTAAATACATCTTTGATTTGGACGCATTATGGACATGTAACTTTCAAGACTATATGGACAAGTTTTTCACTCTTTGGCTTTAGACCAACATGGAGCTTTCCCATTATGTTTTTCCTTTTATATTATGCAATGTTAATATGTTATACAACTTTATTCTTATCAACATATGATATTTCATTTTATTCAACACTTCAAATTTTGTCTGTAATGTTTTGTTCATATATTACATCTGTGATCATTATTTCATTTAAATATCATTGATTTATGCTTGGTGTTAAGTGATGTATTACATGAATACTTTATATTAAATTTCTCTTACTATAAGTGTTCGCCATTACAAGATCACATGATCTATATGTTTATTACTTTGTTCTTATATCTTTGCTCCAAAAAATACCTTTGAGTTTACTTTGGGAATGTTAGCACAAGCCTATTACAGGTTTTCTCATAGGCAAGATAGCAAGGAGTTTGAATTGCGCAGAGACATAAACTCAGTACTTGATTAATCTCAAGTTAGTTTTACTCATATTTTATGTCCGTTATTAGTTTATTTATTAATGAAATAGGAACAATTTAAATTGGCTTTGACTGTTATTATGTTCTTGTTTCAAATTATTTCTTATTAGTATGTGTGAGTTCTTAGATTTTAAATTATTAAACAGAAAATCTAAAATGTATGTGCTTTCTTTATCTACTACATAAACAATTGCAAAAACATTGATTTCGAAAGACATCCACCAAAAACTTTCAAACTGTAAATACCCTTTTCATAATCACATGCTCATGTTTTTGTTTTAAATAATTAAATCCATGTACATAGTATCGTAGTTTCGTTTAGATTAGTTTTCTTTCTTTTTATTATTTTAGGATTTTAGTTGGCCAACGGAGTCGTTAAATCCTCCAGGTCATCTCACTCCAAACGGCTTGTGTTATTTAGACAACCCCGGTCCAGATTTGACCTTCCATTTGATGGTGCTTCACTTACACCTATCAACAAATGGCGCTAGAAGGAGGGCCTGAATTAAAATGATGGCACGTGGAGGTCGCAAGACTCCTCCCCCACACACTCGCTCTCTTATCGTAATGTGTAGTCACTCAGACAATAATGTTACACTTGAAACAACAACTACCTCAAATGATAACTCTGATATTCTCGTTGAACCAGTGACACTAGTTCCTCAAGGGGCTGATGTCCAAGAAACTATTTTTTAGTCACTCATAAGAATGCATAGTTCCTTAGCCCGTATCAGACAACCTGGTAGGCCACTTAATCAACCCCTTGATTTCTCAGATATCTGAGAACAACTTCAAGGAACTAGTCTACTCCAAAACCCGTTAGGTAGAAATACCACCAATCGTACTATAACACTCATTCCTGGAGCACGAGGACCCGATATTCCACCATCCCCCCCTAATTCTTCTCCATCCTCTTCAGGAGGAGAGTCTTCAAATGAAGGAAAATATTCATCAGAACTATCTCATCCTTCGACACCATCAACTCCCATGGTGAACCAAAATAATCATACCTTGGCTCAATCAAGATGTCGTAATTGTACCTGGGCCCCAACACCCATTACCGAAACATCCAGATAAATGGTTACCCAAATTTGACCAAGATTCAAAGTAATCTGTTGAGGATCACATCAAAAAATTTATGTTGGCCATTAGACTCTAAAGTGTTGAACATGAGGATGTAGTATGCATATTATTTCCTTATACATTTGAGGGAAATGTCTCCACATGGTATTTTTCTCAGCAACCCCAAACCATTGTCTCTTGGCATAAGTTTGAAACTAGTTTCTTGGAAAACTTCGGAGGCGATAAATCTCCGGAGGTCCTGGTTATGGAACTCTCCATCTTAAAAATGAATCCTAAGGAAAAAGTGAAAGACTTTAACCAAATATTTTTGACATTAAAGAACAAAATCCCTGCAGATTTGATGCCTGGAAAAAGTCTAATTGTTGCATACTATGCTAAACCCTTGCAAAATAACATAGCCATATGGGTTAAAAGGTCTAAAAAGAACACGTTGTTAGAATCATTTGAGGAGGCGAGCCAAATTCAAAAACAAATATTAAGCTTAAAAGACAATCTTAGTAGTGAAGTTGAAATAACCTCATCTTCTAGGAAGAAAATAGAAATTCTCACTAGGCCACCTCAACTTAAGAATCAACAAGAAAATTTAGACTTAAAAAGCTTGTAGAAATCTTTCCAAAAATTTTCCAATCGGGTCATTGACTTGAAGATATCAGTCAAGGAGGCATCCATAAGCAAAGGAAGTTTTAAACCTCCTTTCAAAAAATCTTTTCCTCCTAACTAGCCAAACCTGACCACATAAGGTCTAAATTTCGAAAGTTTACAGTATGCTTTGCAAACCATCTTAGAATCACATGATAATTCTACTTCTATTCCTCTATAAAATCTTGACGATACAGTTGAAGAGGAGGTACCAGAAGAAGAGGATTCATCTCCTCCTATTTTTGGTCACTTGTCAGATAGTATTTTCCAAGAAAATTTTGAAATTGTTCACCCCTGCAACACAAGAAGAAAAACCCAAAACAAACCCCCTGTTGAAGCAAGTAAAAATGTGTTTCCAAAACAATCAAAGCAAGATGAAATTAAACAAATATTAGCATCCCATGTTTTATAATACGATTTAATTGAATATCTAAAAAAACTGGGGGCTAATATTTTTGTTTTTGAGCTACTGAAATTTCCCCTTATTTTGCAGAAAATGCTTCAAAGTATCGCTGAAAACACTAAAAAGAGTGATCCTAGCAACAAAAAATCAGCAAAAGTTGATTTAAATATAGCCAAAAAGGTCCCAACTAAAATGACATCTAAACCTCCAAATAAAAGGGACTTGGCAGAAAAAACTGTAGCAAATGTAGATAAAACTATTTTAGGGACAGCAACTAAAAATCAACATAATTCTGTTGTTAATACTCAAAAAAATATCCCGCCTTTTTTGTTAACCTTTGCAATTTTTAATAGGAATGTACATAATTGCATGGTCGATTCCAATGCATCATCAAATGTGATGCCTCTATCTATTTGCCAAAAAATTATGTAGAAGTTAAACCTTCTGATCTCAAAATCATTCAGCTAGATCGAACAAATGTTAAAGTAATTGGTGAACTTAAGAATGTGTTGATTAGATTATCATCCAAACCAAAATTTCATCAGATAATTGATATTATCGTTGTTGATATCCCTGAATTTTATGGCTAGTTCTTAAGAAGGGATTAGTCAGAGTAGTTGCACGGTTACTTTGTCATAGATTGGTCCTACTTGTGGCTTCCTGAAAATGGACATCCCAACAAAATCAGGATAAACATAGAACGTTATCTTAAGCATATTGTAACGGATCTGATTGACACAAATGAAACTTTCATTACATATGCTAATTCATTTGAAATGTGGGGAATGAATACCTTCTTTGGTAATTTCATGACCGAAATCTCTCCCATCACTGATCTTATGCAACAATCTGAAGTTGTAACCTATACTCAGACATCTTCTCTGCCAAGTATGTCGAGTACTTCTGACGATGCTTAGATATGGTCCTTATACTTTGACGGATCCAAATCAAAAGAAGGAGCAGGTGTTGCTTGTGTACTCATCAATCCTACAAGTAATAATACTTTTATTGCTTGCCACTTAGAGTTCGAATGTACCAATAACACAGCCGAATACGAAGCACTTCTACAAGGACTCATGAAAGATTTGGATATGGATGTGCAGAATTTGATAGTATTTGTTGATTTGGAAATCGTGGTTAAGCAGGTAAGAAACACCGTACATTGTCTATCACCACATCTAAAAAGATACCAGACAGAGGTATGGAGTTTAATGCACAGATTTTTAGCATTCAACATAAATTCCATTCCTAGGTTGAGTAATTCAGAAGCTGATTTATTGGCCAATGTTGCTTCTAGACTATTGCCCACTGAAGGTATTTCCCCTAATGCATTTTCAATTGAATTGTTGTTCAAATCGTCAATCCTAGATAACATTACAAATTGGAGAGTATTCGACGACAACCAACAGATTATCAACTTCCTGCATATGGAAGACACCTTCAAAGGTGCATTCATTGAAGAATGGACTCATGATGAGAACCTCTAGAATTTCACAGTAATATCTTATCCTCGATCTCCTGAATCGACATCTGAGCTGGTAAAATCTATCCCTAGATATGTCGTACGACTAGAGAAATTTTATGACTTGCATGATAAATTTAGAGGGATAGTAAATTGCAAAACTAACAGTTATTCTTTGATTTATGAGACGGTTAATTTAGGAACAAAGGATAATCCTCAAAATATTAATCTGGGAAAGGGATGTTCTGAGCAAGAAATATTTTCTTTTATAAAGTTATTTAAAGAATTTAAAGACATTTTTGCCTGGGCATATGATGACTTGAAAACATTCGATCCTAACATCATGCAACATGTTATCCCCACGAAACCCCAGGCTCAGCCTTTTCAACAGAAATTGAGGAAGATGAATCCTAAATTAGAACCCACTGTTACAACTAAACAAATTACTAACTGTAAAGATAATTTTCTCAGTTAGGCACATGCAATGGGTGTCAAATTTAGTCCCTGTAAGGAAGAAAAATGGTGAAATTTGACTCTGTGTCGATTTTCGAAACCTAAATTGAGCATCTGATAAAGAAAACTACCATGTTCCTCCAATGGAACAAATTCTACAGTAGGTGTCTGTCTACGAAAGACTATCTCTGCTAGATGTTTTTTCGGGATACAACCAGGTCCTCATGTCTCCCTCAGATCAACTTAAAACCACCTTTTTCACCCCATGGGGCACTTATACCTACAGGAAAATTCCTTTTGGACTGATAAACGTTAGTGCCACTTTTCAAAGAGCAATGGATATTCCTTTCTGTGGCCTTATTAACCAGTTAGTCATGCTCTACCTTGATGATGTCACTGTCTTCTCTAAATACAAGAAACATCACTTGTCTCACCTCAGTGTTTTCCTGGAATGATGCTGGAAGTTTGACATATCTCTCAACCCTAAGAAATCGCTCTTTGCAGTGGAGCAAGGTAAGTAGATTGGGTTTATAGTGTCTAAGGATGGAATGATTATTGACCCTGAAAGAACCCAAGCTATTGCTACACTCCCCCCTCCTTCCAAAAAATCCATGCAATATTTTTTGGGCAAGATTAATTTCGTCAGAAGGTTTGTCCCAAGTTTCTCAAAAATGGTAAGACCATTACAAAATTTAATTAAAAAATGTGTTTTGTATCGTTGGGGACCATAAGAAAGTCAGGCTTTCGACTCAACTAGAAAAGAAATAATAGAGTCCCCTTCCTTGATGAGCCCCGATTTTTCTCAGGATTTCACTCTTTATACCTTTGCTTATGACCGATCTTATGTTGTTGTGTTAACACAGAAAAACATTGAAAGCAGTGAGATACCCATTGCCTTCAAGAGATCAGCTTTTAAAGGAGAAGAGATTAACTACCCATCAGTAGATCAACATGCATATGTTGTTTTTAAAGCAGTAAAACACTTCTGGTCATACCTGTTGAAATCCAGAACCAAGGTTGTCGTTCCTTACCCAGCTGTAAGAAACATGTTAGTACAAAAAGAACTAGGGGAGAAAAGGGAAAATTGGATGATGTCATTACAGGAATATGACCTTGAAATAACCTCTGCATAGATTTTTAGAGGTCAAGGCCTGTGTAAGCTAGTGGTTGATTCGGTTGAAGAACAAGAAAATCAAGTAAACACCTCAACTGTGAATCAGCCTGACGAAAAATAGATCAGTTCTGCACAAGTTACTCCCAATTCTTGTTATGATAATATTAAATTTTATTTGACACATGGATCTACTCCCCATAATCTTGATCCTAAAAACAGAAGAGCACTTAGGCTTAAATCTTCATCTTTCCAGTTAATAAATGTTGTATTATTTTGAAAGAACTTTGATGGTGTTCTTATGCGTTGTTTAGAAAAGGAAGAGTAAGAAAAAGTGCTATCTGAACTTCATGCAGGTGAAGCCAATGGTCATTTCGATGGAGATACCATCGCTCACAAAGTGTTAAGATATGGATACTATTGGCCTACCTTGTTTAGAGATGCCCATGCGTTGTGTTGTAAATGCACAATCTACCAAAAGTCTGCAGGACGAGTAAAAAAGGAAGCATTCCCTTTGTATACTGCTACTGTAGATTCTCCTTTTCAACAATGGGGTCTTGACATCATAGGAACAATTAATCCCTCTTCTTTGTAGCAACACAAGTATATCCTTACAGTAACGGATTATTTTACTAGATGGTCTGAAGTTGTACCTTTAAAAGTGGTGAACACAAATTAGGTAGTATCCTTCCTAAACTCTCATACCATCACTTGTTTCGGCATTCCTAAATATCTAGTTTTTGATAACGCCTCTTACTTTTCATCCATTGATATGAACGTTTTTGCTCTAGAAAAATGGATTAAACTGAAGAATTTTGCAAGCTACTACCCTCAAGGAAATGACTTAGCAGAATCAACAAACAAAAATTTGATCAAGAATATTAAAAGGACAGTTTCAAAAAAAAAAAAAAAAGGCACAATGCACTGTATAACGCACTCTAGGATGATAGGGTAACGCCAAAAGATTTTATTGGTAATTCCCCTTTCTTCCTCATTTACGGAAGATAATCCATTCTTCCCCCACATGTTTTACTCCCTTCTCTGCAATTGTCGCAGAAAGTTCAAGAAGAGGAGTGCCCTCCCCTAGAAAATCGAATTAATGCCTTGTTAAAACTGGAGGAGGTAAGAAACCAAGAAAAGAAAAAACTAGATCAGCATCAACAAATTGTAAAAACTTGGTTTGATTCAAATTATTCTTCATATAGGAATTTCGATGTAGGATATCCAGTTCTCAAGTGGGATAAATCTCATGAGGGGAAGGGGGAACATACCAAGTTCCAAAACCTGTGGTTGGGACCATTTGTAATTTCTAAAAAATTGGGCCCCAACTCTTTCCGTCTCCATAATTTGGAGGGATAGCCAGACACTTTCCTAGTGAATGGTCAAGATCTCAAGAGGCATTTCACCTAATGTTTTATATTTCACTCTTTTGTAAATATTTTGTTTTTAATTTTCTTTTATGTTTTTTATTTTGGTTATTTTCATTTTTCTTGGTTTTGATTTGTTTTCTGAATAGTTATGTCTAAGTCATCATATCATTTGTGGAAAGGAATCAAAATTTTCATTCATTAGAAGCAGTTGATAACTTCCCAATCACCTAAGAATGAAGTGCTAAAAATAAGATCAGGAGAAATGAGTTTTTGTTCAAATCAATGTTGTTGGTTTCTCATTGAAATTACAAGTAGATGTGATTGTCATTAATAAACTTCTAACACTATCCCTGTTTTGAGAAAAACAACTCAACTGTACCTTCCCATCCTTGAGATGATTTCCTAACCGAAATATAAGTGTCCAAGTCATGATGAGGGTCATAAAAAAAAAAGAGTAAATGGTGAAAGATCATTTTTTTTTTGTTTTTTCATTCCAAACTACGAGATTTTCAGTATCACCGCGCCCTCTTGAATATCATTAAGTTCTGCAAACTATAAACAAATTATAGAGGGTTGAAAGCATGGTAATGTGTGGGAAGTGTATGTAAACCCGTCGGGACATTGAGCAGGTCTGTTGGCAGCGGGTAAATGCATGCATGATACCAAGGCAACTTTGTCGAGGTACTGAATAGGCCTGCTGGCAGCGAAGCAATGCCAGGTTTAAGAATATCCTCAAGTCTGTTTTCAATTTGATCAAAATGCAAAGATGTACTGTATCATGGTTGAATGACTCTTAGATAGGATAGAGGTACTAGAGTGGGTCAAATGACATCCCTGTCGAGGCTATGGATGCCTACTGGAAGCAGTGGCTCTGTAAATAGTATCGAAGTCAACTACATAAAGAATCGCTACACTCGTAATCTAAGTTAGATATCGAATGACATTTTTTTTAGACAGAAATACATATGATACTAAACTGCGTTATTTTCTAAGTTATGATCAGTATGCTTGACCAGCTGTTAACTATTTCTAAAATTCATTTCATCTGATTCACCCTGGCATGAATTTTTGGGTGATGTAGAGATAACTGCTTCACCCAGTACGTCGCCATTGTTGGAAACCACACATCATTTTCGATACTCACCATGATCAAAAGAGACTATACCTTTTTGTAGCTACCATCACCTTCTATTTGTAAATATTTCAAGGAAATGATTGGGTTAAGTTTACCTTATTGAGTTTTTCGTTTTCATTTTTGTTTGTTTTAGTTTTAATTCATGACTGTAAGAATGAAATTAAACATAAAAACTTGGATTGTTTTCATAATATTTTAACTTAGAAATATCATTTTAAAATCCACCCATATATGATTAAAATTCAAATCTTATGAAATAGTTGGTTGATTCACTATTGAAATCTTTGTGTATTAGGGTTATTAATAATTCATTGATTCTATAGTTCATTGGTGAAATCTTTGAATACACAGGAACTTTGGTTAACTGTTGATATTATTCTCATGAGTTCATTTGTCATATCTTCATTCATGCAGATGAGTACATGCATGTTGTACTTTTGTTTTCCCCTTACCTTGCTGGCTCGAAACATTAATGAGACTATTCATTATGCACATAGGGTTTTGTACTCTGTGAGTTTTGGCACTTATCGTGAGAGATGGCTTGGAGTCTTATGAACCTTTTCTCTCTTTTCTCTGGCATGGAAATAATGCAAGCACAAAGGAGAAGTCACTCTCTATGGATTTACCTGAGACCTGTGTCTTGTTAGGATGCTACATAACATTAACCCCATATTTTATTCTCTCTAATTTCCCACTCCCAATTTTTCTACTCTACTATGGAACAAAATACAATAACATAGAATGGAACCCCTTCTCCTCCTCGCGGCTTGATATTTAACATAACCTGACGACCATCTAGGTTTAGGGTATTGACTTCCTGAATCCTCAATTAGTGATCAGGATTGGACCTTCTAGAGTGTTCTAGGAAATCCACTATGTGTCTAGCCCCACATTTTTAAGTAATGGGGGCTGATGTGGCATCCACTCACACCATGGTGATCAATACAATAGGTCAACTTGCAGGAAGCACAACTTTCACATACGAACTACAATTAAGGAAATTATTTCACCATTGGAAAGGTATCGATGTGTGAAATATAGAACCTTTATCCATAATGAGGTTTGGACCATTAAAAATTGTTGTTTGATGCCACAAAATGGCTTTGAAATATTTCAGATGATTTTTTGGACCCAAATTTCTAAATTTGGACCAACCGCCAAAATAAACCTGCAAGATAATTCCTCCAATTTTTCAACCCATAAATTACTAAGATAGACGAAAAATAATATAATGATCCAATTCAAATCATAACTCCTAATTTAGGGAGGATTTTGGTCCCCAAAACATTTATTGAATGAGGTGAGCAAATTTTTCATCTACCTTCTACCTAGAGTACCACTTTGCTTTGCCTGGAAGTTCTCCTTTCAACCCAATCCACCAAAGACCATGTTGTCATTTTCTTTTATTTTTGGACCTCTTCTGCAAAATTGTGTCCTCTACCAACTCTACTTGAACATTTGGTGATAAGTGCTCTATGAAAGGTAGGACCTGCTCCTACTCCTGATCCAACTTGGAAGGTTCATAGAGTTTGAGATTCTCCACATTCACTACTGGGTAAATGCACATGAATGGGGGTAGACTAAGTTTGTATGCATCATCTCCCACATTTTCCAATACCTCAAAAGGACCACACTGCAAAGGATTGATCTTATTATGAGGACCCTGCAATCATTCCTTATTCAATAGTAACCATACTATGTCTCCCACGCTAAATGTTCTATCTGTTATGTGTTGTTCATGTCTAGCCTTGTACTTTTCCTATGAATTCTTCAGCATCTCCTCTACTTGCAAACGGATCTACCAGATCTTCTCAACATTTTTTTCTTCTTTTAATACATCTCTTGTGATTTCCTCCCTCTCTCCTCCTTATTGTCCATATATAACATCTAAGTGTGAACGTGGAAAATACCCAAAGAAAGTTTCAAAAGGTGACTTACCAATAGAAATGTGGATTGCTATGTTATTAGAATCTTGTATATAGATCATATTTTCATCCCAAGTCTTTGGATGGATCTAACTGTAACCCCTCAAAATTTGCATCAAATTCATGTTGACTACTTTTGTTTTCCCATCTTTCTATGGATGGAATGTTGTAGACCTCTTGAGCTTAGTTTCCATATTCTCCCATAATGTAGTCTAGAAGGAACTAAGAAATTTGGTGTCCTTGTTTGAGATGATGCTCCTTAGTATCCCAAAGTGCACTCAGACTTTTTCAAAGAACAAGTTTGTTGTTTTTTATCCCTTTATGTTCTTTTTACAAGGCATGAGAATGCACATTTTTTTTGACCTGTCAACTACCACAAATAAACGGTCGTGTCCCTTCCACATGGTTGGCAAACCGCCCACAAAATCCATGGAAATAATTTCCCAAGGTCTAGTGGGTACCAGTAAGGGATGTTATAGACCTTGCTTCATGTTATTAGGCTTGCTGGTACAACAAAGTATACATCCTATAATATATCGTGCTACATCTTCTTGCATTTTGAGCTAGTACACATACCTCTGTAAGTTGGCAATTGTCAAAGTAAAAATTATTTACAAAGTAAAAGTAAATGGGAGATTCAAAACCATGTTTAGATTTGGGAAACCATGGGTAGAATTGGATGAGGTTCGTGATAAGGATGAAGGTTATCGATTAATTTTAATAGAGAACTTTATCATGATTAATTTTAATAAAGAACTTTACAAAAACAAAAACAAAAAAACTAGTTGATACCTAGGATGAAGGTTCCAAATGAGGATCAAGGTTCCAACCACGGGTCAGGTTCCTAGAGAAATAAAAACATAAAATGGAATTCATACCTTGGAAATGAAAAAGAAACTAATGCAATGGTGATAAATTTGGTTGGGTTTCATGAAAGACAATGCTCAATTTTGAATGCTAGATTCAGTAGGGATAAAGATCTTAATTAGAGAGAAAATTGGCCAATAATAAAAGATCAAGGGATTCCCACAGGAATTACAATATTGAAGTAGTCAGGTAGAGAAATATGGGGTTTCCCAAGGCATGCTTGATTTTACTTGTTTTGTTCATCAATTAGAGGCCTTGCTCTCAAGTTTCTCATCTTCTATGACCGAGTGCACATGATCTACTTCTTAGGCATGATATTCTTCAATACTTGAAACAACAAAAGAATCTAGTAAGAAAGTGACTTGGTGATCTCTAAAATTTCATGGATATTCCATTCGAATAGTTTGTCATAATAGATCTGATAAATAAAACTGAAATCTACACTACGAGGGTTAAATTCCTTTAGATTACAGAATATTTAGTTTTTTTTTTTTTTT